>CAJQZN010041211.1:0-38179 GCA_907164685.1 Colias eurytheme
ACTCTCCTACCATCAATTCGGAATGTTGTTTCTTGGTTGTTTCTAATGAAAAAAGCTTCAAAGATTTTGTTAATCTATGATATAATATATTATAATTATATTATTATTTATATTATAAATATATTATAAATATATTAATCTATGATATAATATATAAGCTGTATGGACTTTCCGATAAGTTTTTAACAGTAGTAATTAAATAAATGACCTTGCCATCATCAATCCAACAATTTGTTGTTGATTAGTAACCAAATCTGCATTATATTATGCTTAGGTACGTACTAAGCACTAAATTTTTTATATTAAGATAAAATGTAAGGAAATACAGAATGTACACAAAATTTAATAAGACGACTTTTATTTGAAAGAAAAATTAAGTACGCAGAGAAC
The DNA here is from genome assembly GCA_907164685.1 of Colias eurytheme. Taxonomy (NCBI): domain Eukaryota; kingdom Metazoa; phylum Arthropoda; class Insecta; order Lepidoptera; family Pieridae; genus Colias; species Colias eurytheme. Next base: position 391 of record CAJQZN010041211.1, read on the forward strand.
ATTTTTAGTCCTCAAAATATTTTCTAATTGAAGGTGTAAATGTTTCGAGATTTTTCGTACTCTGATAACTTCGAAAAGAGTATTTTAAATGTTTTCAAAGAAAGATATGAGGCTCTATACAAATGTAAGTTAAGAAATCCTTGTCCATCCATGCCCTTTTCATTAAATTAATAATATTGAAGCATATTTTGGAGCTGTTTTTACTCCTTTCTGAGTAATGAAAGTAGTGCCATAACAATAAATTGTTATGAATTATGTTGTTTTGGTGTTAAATAATAGGTAAGTATGATTTTATTTATTTGCTTAATTAATTACCTATATGTTTATAATATTTGTTTATAGTAATAAACAAATATTTTAAACGACCTAAAACACTGCAATCCTAAATATATTTTTAAATTAAATTAGATTAATTAAAATATAATTAAATTAATGAATAATTTTAAGAAATAAATCCTGAAACACAACATATTTTAGTATAATTAAGCGAGTAGTAAATAATAATTACAACTCACGTTATTTGTTTATAAATAAAACCACACAACAGAAAAACATCCAAAAGTTATTAACACACACAAAATTCCCGTTTCAATCACATTTTTCACACTTCCATGCACTTTATTTAGTTTAATTATTATTAAAGGACGATAACTTTATTTCGTATCGAAGAGAGATAGTAGTGTAGACACGACCACTCTGTTCGCGTGCCCGAGTTGCACTGAATTTGTAACTTTACGGTCATTTATGATAAAAGCTTAAGCTTCTTCTGATCTGAATTTATAAGCTTTAAGCGTGTTCAGACAGTCGGCTTCGCAATATCTATGTGACTGACCGGTTGGCTTGCTTGGTAGTGGCCCTGCCTTCCAAGCCAGAGGTCGTGGGTTCGATTCCCTACCGGGGCAAATATTTGTGTGATGAACATAGATGTTTGCTCAGTGCCTGGGTGTTAATTATCTAAATAAGTATTTATTTAAAATTATACATGTATATTTAACAACCACCTGGTTTCCATAGCACAAGCGAAAGCTTAGTACCCATACTAAGCTTTCGCTTGTATCAGACCGTGCCGTGTGTGAAAATTGTCCTGAAATTATTTATTTATTTTAGTAGCTTGATTGATGCCGCGGTAAATATTTTTGACCAAGTTCTTCATAAACTATTAAATACTACTAGCTGTCCCGACTCCCGACAAACGTTGTTCTGTCTTACTCTTATCACGGGGTATGAAAAATAGATGGCCGATTATTTCTTTATCGGCTGGTAGAATAAGATAAGACGGTCAAGTTTGATCAGATTAACGAAATGAATTTCTTGATTCTTCTGAAACATTTTTGGATAATTGTTATCTTCGATGTAAAGTTATTCTAATTTGATCGACAAAAATGTTCACAGAATTTGTTAAATTTGTATATGAAGTAAGATAATGCGGATAGTATCTACATAAATTATTATTCATGTATACTTAAGTTTTTGTATTCATAAAATAATGATACATATTTATTAGTTATTATTTTTGATAGTGCATTTGATCAGTATTTTGCCCCTCAAATCTTATGAATATCAAAGAGTATATAATATAATCCATTTTCTATTATATGATATATTTTAAATTAAAGTTGTATTATACACACCTAGCATAATTTAAAAAAAATAGCTAATTTTTTGTGTTTGATTTTACGCGAGTCATTATTTTAATGGATTTTAAATTTAATTTTATAATATTTTTTAATATGAATAAATCGTGTTCAAAATACTTTTAAAAGTTATCAATTTCTAAAGGTTAAATGGTAGGAATAAAGCTACCTATAAGCCTTTAGTATCACATTTGCTTTTTGAATAGCAAAATTCCAGGAAGAGAGAGCTAGATTACTTTTCCATTCACTTGCGTAATGAAAGATTTGTAATCGGATTTAAAATGCGATTTGACTGTATTATTTAATGTAATGAAAATTCTCACACTCAAATGTCATACATATTTAATTATCACATAAGGAATACAAGAAAAGTACTACCTACCTATTTAAAAATATAATCACTATCTACATCTATGAACTATATGAACTAAGATCCTATAAAATTGTAACTATTTGGTTCCTAGAGTAAAAAGTTTAGTGTATCGTCCCTACTTTTAGTTCGCTGAATTACTTTTTATTTCTGGCAAACTAGGACATTTATTCAATGTCATGGAGCCTACAAGTGACCTGTTTGTTTCAGTGATATATATTAAAATAATTTATAAAAATTAAGAATAGATACCTTTTGTACTAAAACGGTATATTTTTACTTATTATTTCACAGTAAAATGTTAGACTTTTCTTGTATAAGATAACTACATTCTGTTCTAAAAGAGACCAAATTAAATTATAATAATATTATTGTCTACAAAAAAGGGAGCATTCAAAGTTGACATCGACTGGAAAAACTTAAGAAACCCAAAATAAGTATCATCGCTTCGTATTTTATAGGCATTACTTGAACTTTTCTAAACAAATAAATAGGATAATATAATGTATCTGGAAGTACAAAACATATATATTATACAGGTTACTTACTTATCGTCGTTAAGTTTAACACTGAATTTTGATATTTTGGTTTTATGGCATTCAAATGCTTTATAAATATAAATTTATTAAGAATAGAAAAAATTCGATCACGAGGCGGGACTTGACACTGAGTTGGTCAGGCATCCACCCCAGAATCGCGCGAAAGGATGCGGGTTTGAGTCCCGCCTCATGATCTAAATTTTTCTATCTAATACATATTATAAAGGCGAAAGTTTGTAAGGATGTATGGATGTATGGATGTATGGATGTATGGATGTATGGATGTATGGATGTATGGATGTTTGTTACTCTTTCACGTAAAAACTACTGAACCGATTACAATGAAATTTAGCACACATATAGAGGGTGACTTGGATTAACACATAGGATAGTTTTTATCCCGGAAATCCCACGGGAACGGGAGCTATGCGGGTTTTCCTTTGCAAACGCGGGCGAAGCCGCGGGCGGAAATCTAGTTCTTTATAAATTTATATAAGTTTAACATTATTTAGTTTTAATCGTTACTAGTAGTATTAATGTGTAAACTGATAACTTAATGGTTACGGTATTACGTTGCTAATATTTTTTCTTAGTAAGATCAAGATAAATGTTTAAATGTTTAGATACGGCTTATAAAACTATATAATAAAAGATTTAACCGTTACAATACTGAATACTGAAAAACATTCAATATTATTTCGAACTAGCTTTGAAATGGATATCAGAATTGAAAAACCTTGCTTGGTATAACCTTTGTTTCTTCTAATAAAAACCTGTAATAGCTGAATATTTTCATTTTAACTAAACAACAAATAACCACCAGTTTTACATTTCGTCCATCCGAATCAGCAATACGTATAATAAAATATGAATATGTAATATCAAGAAAAGTCGGCTATACCAATTACTTTTAATAATTACCTACTTAAACAAATTAGTTCCGATCACAGGTTCCGATATCCAAAAAGATTCCATAAATTTTAATGTCAAATTTAAGAAAAGGAAATAAATAAATACTGTCAAAGGCACCGAAAATGTATTAAAATATATTTAGAAAAAAATCAGGATAAATTAGTAAAAATCATTCAAAAATTCTCGTACAATGCCAAATACGAGGCGTAGAAGATTCTCCGTACAAAATGAAATACGGGGACGTGATATTATGATGAAGTCACAGAATGGGACGCAAGTGAAGTAATAGTTAATAATTTTAATATTTTGTATGTTTGTTTGATTTTAGACCCTAAGAATAGATGATGTCATTTTATTTTACAGCGCTAACCAAGAATCGGATATTAAAGCTATATTACAATCACCGCTAAACATTAAACAGAACAAACCCAAATCAAAAATATGTCCCAACACTTCAAAGAAATCATCCAATCTCCATATTGTTGATCAATGCCAAAGCACTTCTTATATTTTAGCTACTGATGCTATTTCACCAACAATAGACAAAGACGTCACGGCAAGCTCTAGTAATATTGATTTATTCAATATCTTAGGTGCAACAGAGGAAATTATGACCAAAAAAACACAAGATGCTTCCAATGAAGAACAAAAAAATATATTTGAAATGAAGCATGTAAGCGAAAGATTTCCGACAAGACGCGACAAGCATCCAAGACAGCATAGAATTAAAGTACGTAGCCCAAAACGAAAGCCTCCTAATATCGAGAAGCATGAAGTTATGAAGCGATCTGTGGGAGTCAGTTCTATAGATTGGAGTGAAAATGAAACAGTAATACAAGACGAAGTCCAACCTGAAGTGATAGAAGATTCTGAGGCAACGGTTGAAAATGTACAGGAGGAAGAAAGACCTAGTACTTACTCTATGGACGATATGTGTAGAATATGTCACGGTGGGGAATCATTATCTCCGGAGCTGGGTCAATTGATATCAGCCTGTTCGTGTAGGGGTACTGTTGGGAGAGTTCATGTGAAGTGCTTGGAGCGATGGTTAACAGAATCTGGAAAATCTAGGTGCGAGCTATGTGGGACTAGGTATGCTACGCGACGCGTACATAGATATGGTGTACTGAGAGCTTTAGTCATGTGGATTTTGAGCCAAAATGCTAAGCAGGTAATAAAACAATTTTCGGTTTATTTTATTTATTAGATTGGTCGAATACTTCTACGAATTTTAAATCAAATATCCACATCTGGGTACGTAGAAGATAATGAACTCGTTGTTTGAATAGGCATTTTAATTTAAGCCTCAATTGCCACTTAGCAACAGTTCACAGATTTCCCAGAAAAAATATCAATATTGAATTATAATTAAATTCTTCGGATATTTTTTTGGGATATATCGCTTGCGCAGTAATATACATGAGGCCGTGTAAAATTCATTTTAATATTTTGTTTCAACAATCAACATTCTCCAGCAAAAAGTAAATATAAGTAGCTGGAAGCGCTCCTTTAGAAATTATAGCAGTCGAGTTTAATGAGTTTGAATTATTAACTGGTACATGTTGGTCGTTTCCTCCGCGTTAAGGTTATAAGAATCCTATAATCTTCAAAGCCCTTTGTTGACCTCTACGGAAATTATTTTATTATTTCTTATTCTGTAACTTGATATTCCCAAATTAATTTCTTGGTATTTTAGGAAAACATAAAGCAAGAGCTATTTCTAGATATTCTATAAATTTACATTTCATTAATCTTTAATAGTTGTAAAGTTAATCGGTTTTAAGAAACCCTGTTTAAGGGATGTTCTATCTCTCAATTGACGGAGACGTGACATTAAATTTTGCTTCGTAAAAAATACTGAGTTTAAAAAATAAATTTGAAGGAAATCTGTGCGTGTTTTGGTTAGCAACATTCGGATTGAATTACCTTATTTATGGTCCAAATGTTTACATTAATTCTCGGCGTACAGCTACTACATTTATTGCCCAATTGAGAAATTATGTACTGATCCTATCTGAGCGTAGGTAATTAACTACTCACATGTCTAAAGAGTAACCACCAAATTCTGAATACGATGCTCAGAGAAGACTAGTAATAAAGAAGCAATTTACAACAAACATTGTAAACTGAGAATCATCCTGTTTAAATTGAATCAAAAAGATATGATACTGTATGAAACAAATATACTAAATGCTATACTAAATGTCAAAGTCAAAAGAAAGTCCTAAGATGATATAAAATCAACTTTAAAAAAGAAATCCTTTATGATTGCAACTTTAAAGAATATTTATGTAAATTGAAAAAGCACCAATTCGCAGTTATTTTCACCCTTTGCTATTTCAAATTCGCTTTCCTGAGAATCGGTGCCAGGAAGTGAATACAATAGAACTAACAAACCAAATCTTTCACAGACTCAATTCTCAATAGAAACTGCACTATTATGACAGTTTGAGCCATGTTTTTGATTTTTTAAGGTTTTACAATTTTTGCTGTTTTATCGCTTCGTTTTTCCTATGCATCTATCAAAAATTCAATCTCAATTAAAAATTATTTTAGTAGTTAGGAATGTTTTACCGGATTTTTAAACAACTGATTTATTACCTACTCACGAGGAATCGTGGCTTAATATCGCGTTTCTAATAAAAAGTCGCGTGTGTTTTGGTACAAGCAGTCTGTATAATCTTATTTTAAAACAATTATTAAACAAGTAAGTTTGAGAAGATCTTGTAATGTCTTAAGCGTTCGCTCTATGAAATCCGTTTAACGTAAGCTATTAAAAACAAATAGTACCAAAGTGCATCAAACGTTGTTAAAACTTAGCATTTGAAACTTGGAGTATTAATTATCGTTTCGAAGTTTACAAAGATGAAGGAGGCGTATAATTTAATGAAGCTAACTCAGCACTCGATGTAATCCATCTAGAAATAGTTGGTTGGAAAAAAAATCACTTTTACTAAAGTAAAACTGACGTTTTCACAGGAATTCCAATTCAAAAACACTTGGATAAATTTTCTGCATATCTCATTTAACGCGCGTGTGAATTAAATCAAGATTTATTAAGCCTTAGTGGCTTGGCTTCATATGCTTATCCGAGTGGAGAATACAAAGCGCTATTTGAATATATTATTTAACGTAAATAACGTAATTAACATACACAACGCTCTCTGTATTTATTCCATCTAGTACAAAGCTTTGTACTAGATGGTACAAGACAACACTGACAATCAAAACTAACATTATTCACTTAAAGAACTATGATGTACTTATATTCAAGAATATGAATTTCAAATGATAAGCAAGCATTTTATAATTTTTTTAGGGTAATAACATTCACACTAGGGAATAGTTCCACATTTTTATAACAGAGTTTTTAACAACCCGTCGTTTTCGTAGTTTTACAGCCGCCATACGGCCACAGAATAAATAATATTTCAGTACAAAATTTACTTCGTAATATTTGTAATAATGTAAGAACTTCTAATTTCCTCGTATATTTTAACTAAAAATATATTATTATCATCTAAAAAAACATGGCATCTCAACACACTTCTGAAGCAAATTTTTTCTACTTTATATATTTCACTGTTGTTGCATAAGATAAATTAATATTTGGTTTAGTGCAGGGGTTCCCAATCTTGTTTAGATCGCGGCGCAGTTTCATTGTTAATTTTTAAATTTCAAACACAGTTTAATATCTTGTAGATATGTTATTTTACGACGTATGTATTCGAGCGCTCAAAAATGGACTCGCGAATATAAGCAGATTGCCTCTCGGCGCCCCTCTTCACTCTCTACGGCGCACCAGGGCGCTGCAGCGCACAGTTTGTAACCAATAAACATAACTTTTGTAATTCTAGTTCTGTACCAATATCCCACTTTGATATGACTCTAAAAAAACGACTGCTCTGGGTAAATTATTATTATAACTCTACACATATAATAATATTATAATGCCGACCGAATACGACCCAAGTTAAAGCCTCTCCAAACTAGTACCTACGTTTATTTAAAGATATAATATTAGCAATAGTTTGTGTAAGAAATACACACTGAAATTATTGTAAGATGAATGAGTTGAACAAACATCTAATAGCGGTTGAAATACAAGGGTTAAAATATTTTAGCCTTTGAGGGATAATTATTAGTATCAATCTTACACACACACGCGCTTTTACAAAATAAATTTAGAAAAAATCTTATATCAGACTAGTAAACCAAGCGAACTCCGTTTCGCGACCAGAGACACCTTTTCATTGCTATAAACCTCAAGGAGCCCCAGACCTTTCCAACGAATACAAAACCGCGGAAATCGGTTCGTGCATTCTGGAGTTATAGCGTCAGAAATGAAAACCCGATTTATTTTTATATACTTAGTAAAAAGAAAGATATAAGTTGCTATTATGTTTTTAAAGGTTTTAATGGCTATATTTATTTTATGTATTTTTGTAACATTTGAATTAGTTATCTACCTAAACAGGTTTCATGATAAAATCTCTTCCAACATCTTAGCAATTGATTTAAGTTATATTTTGACTACTTTCACAGATAATAAAATAGTATTTTTTTACACAACTAAAAATTTTACATTACATTATTTTTACATTTAAAAAAATGTCATGTTATATAACAGACATCCCAAAATAGTAGGATCGACCAATGAGGTTTTTGTGCAAAGCTCTAACATTTGCCAGAGTAACATCTGTTCGTACAGCGTTAATATAATTTGAACCCGAACGAACATTGGGAAGTGGATCAAAGTAACCTTGTAAGACTTGAATCCATTTGCAATGGTAACAAATGGGACAGGTTGAGTTAATTAAGCGCTTGTTAACACTGGAAAACTATGTTGTTATTGTATACGCTTTCTTGTTATTTCTAAGTAACATTAACATTAAGCTCACGAAGATTAACCTACTGAACTACACTAATTGAATCACAATTATTGCGAAATATCTTTCTTTCACGTTTATTTGTTATGTCGTTGCTATCTGTTTTTTTTAGTTTGATCATTATCTTATTGTATAATGTATATTCAATGTCTGAAAAGAAAATCTTTCGTTAGTTTTGACTAGTCTTGCGTGTGTACACTATCACATCTACATTCAATATTATTGTTTGATAGTATCTAGTAAATATTCCACGGAATCTCATCTGCAGAAATATTGGCCTCTCGATGCAAAGTCCTTTCATTTATTCCAGTTAGTACCTAATTAATATTCGCCTTTACATGTTATGTAATTATAATATTTTGTTGAAAATATTATTTTCTTCGAATTAATTATTCCGCCTAGCGAATACCAGCAGTTGCTTCGTGCGTAGACAAATCGCAAGAAATACATAATAAGGTTCCTTCTTTTATTAATATTTACAAGCTCAAGGAATTTCCTTCGAAACGAAATCACTGGTATCAACTATGTAATTCTTTGAATCTGTTTCGATTTAAAGTTCAATAAAGACAAATTCAACAAAGTTCGTTCAGGGGTCTAGTAACCCTACTTACTAATGGACTAGCAGATTCGCTAAGTGTTATAATGTTGCCTAAAAACATCTATCTAAAATCGAATGCATTATTTACTTGTGAATAAAAATCATCATAAATTAATAAATGCGTTGTGTTTTTTTAATAATGTATTATAATTGTGTTATTTTGCTCCTTAAGTTTACGAAAGAAAGTATATTACTGGGACAGGGATTCGCCTGATAAATTTTAAAATTGACATGTGTTTCAAGTTCGATTGACAAGTGTTTCAAGTCCGTATCGATTAATTCACTTTAATCGATATTTTTGAGCAGGTTACCTCTCTTCGAAGATAAAATTGATAGACGTCAAATGTTGCCTATTAAATTGGCTCGACTATAATATACACAAAACATAATAAAAATCAGTAAAGCTTTTTTTCAAATCTGTTACGTGACCAGATAATATAGGTATATAATATACATAGATATAGTATATAGATTAACACTATTTCTACCAAAGCTTATTATTTTCAGTTGATGGTAGACAGCCTGGGGATAATGCTGATGTCACCGCTAGCAGTGTTAGCGGCCTGGTTGTCTGGCAGAACCCTGGCTGGTCTCATGACGCAGGAAACCCACGTCACACCGTGGCCCTTGGCGTCGACCTTTGTCTTGGCTTGCATGACTCTAGTAAGTAGTTAAATATGCAATGCATAAACGATTTACCGTGTACTGGAATAGAAAACTAAATAGAATATGTCGTGAGAGCTTACACCTGTAAGCATTTATGAGTATATCAAATAGTTTAAAACTGCACACAAATGGCAAATGGTGATTTTCCCAGAACTGTTTTTAACAAATGCAATGCAACAAAATTAAGGGCCGATTTTTCAATGCTTGGATAAAATTCCGTCCAATTACACGATAATATTAAAGTGCCACGTAAATTACTGTCAAATACGGGCAATTAGAATACGTTTTTAAAATGGTAGTTTTATACATTATTCGACGAATAAGTTTTAACCAAGGATTGAAAAATCAGCCTTAAGTGTTACAAATTTAATTTCTAACTAATTATATACCTAGATATAAACAAGAAATACACACTTCTATTAAATACTAAATAGGGTTAATTGGGCAATGCCACAGCTACAATTGGCGAAGAACGAATTAAATTCATACGTTTAATCCTGTATCTGGAGTAAAAACCAGAACCGCAGGCGCCAAAATAATTACGTAGCCTCAATATAATAGTTGTTCTAATTAGCGCGGCTTGTTATTAGCACCGTGCTCCATTAATTTCTCAGTTTGGCGTACCTAAAACTTTATCGTCAATAGGCCATTTTATTACCTATTGCACGAAATGATCTAGTTAACTTATATAATTAAATTACTCGTGGTTCTCGTTTATACTAAAATGTAGAGCTGCTTCAATCGCGATTCTAATTTCCTCATTGAAATGTCACCGCAACTATTCCTGTTGTACTTATCTGGAATCCTAGGTCATTAATATAGGATTTGGTTCAGTATTATGATGTTATACGAGGAATTCTTCAATTACTTATCGGATACGAATACTGAAGATGTTTTGTTGACGAATGAATAGCATGTGGGCTATTTTGATAGAATATTTATAATATTATGCAGAAAAGTGAAACGTTGGGCAAATACAAACAGCCTATTCTACCATCTACTCCATTTGTTTATAGTGTTTTTGTATTTACCACCAAAACGAAATAAATATATGATAAACAAGACAACAAAAAACTTTACCCATTTATTCGGGAAATAGTAAAAAAACAGAATTGCTGCAATTTGAGTTTTATTTCCTCATTCCTCTTTATTTTGTGCCCCGTCACTAGAATGCAAATGTTATGTGATTCATTCAGCTTTTGGAAGTAAATCTCGTAGAAAAAGATCAAAATTGCTGCTGTCCAAAATAAAAACAACGACGGCAAATATTACAAGCGTAGTGTGCTAAACGTACATTTTATAATAAAGATAATTATTATTATAGCAATGAAATCACAGCATATAATATTATATTAAATGACCGGCCTGAAAACTGAATAAAAATCTTCATATTTTCGTCTAAAACAACTGATTTTTATTTGAAAGTTTCGAACTGGCGTTTTTAGTAGGTAATAGTATTATTTTATATAAATTGAATATTATTTCCTACAGGTGTGTTACTACTGCTGGATAGTGTCAGCTGCGACCCGGCACGCTCTTGGCTGGTGGATATGGTACAGATCTCAGTATGAAGTCAGACTGCAATTCGCTATTGACGAATAAACATGGCTTAATTAATAAGTGTGGGGATGTATCTAAATTTTCGGTGCTTATAAACGCCTCGTCTGAATATTTGGCGTTTCATTTCTGCCCTTAAATTTGAAAATTATATTTGTGACACGTGTAGGTTGTATTTATAGATCAAATTTCATCTCAATCTTCAGCTTAGAATCTTGGCATTTCTAATAATGTTTATAATCTGACTTGAATTATGTAATACTGAATCTATAATATAAAAATGAATCGCAAAATGTGTTGGTAAGCGCATAACTCGAGAACGGGTGGACCGATTTCGATAATTCTTTTTTTATTATATTCCTTGAAGTACCAGGATGGTTCTTATGTAGAGAAAACATAAATATGTACCACGGGCGAAGCCGGGGCGGACCGCTAGTTATATAATATATTTCTCTTAAAGTTTGGCACTGTTAAAGGATCATCTAATCCAATCCTGTTTTTATTCAAAAAGTTTCGGAGAAATACTGGATTAAAATATAGATAATATGAATTATAAGAATATCACATAGAACGCTTGCATGTAAGCAAAATAATTTCAAAATATCACAAGCCTTGCAAAATGTAAAACAGTACTAAATAATGAAATACAACCCTTTTATTAAAAAAAAAAACCTATCACGCACATTAAAAATAGGATAAATAAGTTCACTAATTTAAGATTTAATTAAGAATTCCGATCATTTATCCCAACGGTCGTTGCACTTCTTTTTGTTCTTTCATGAAAAACAGTTTATTGCACCCTTGTTAACATCAACATTCTGAATCCATTAAGGTGTGAAGATATTTAGAACAATATGATGCAGTCATGATCACTCTTTGACGTTTAGGAGGTTATTGAACGGCTTCTTCATTATTATATTTTAAAGCTATATGGCTTTACAAAATGAATACCTAACATTTAATAATAGGATGGAAATATTTTTTTGTAGAAACTAGTTCTACGAGATAGAGTTTAGTAACATAGGATTTATTCCAAAAGCAATGGAAGTACGTTACTAAACGATATAACTATCACAGTTGCTCCAAGTAAAACTAATTTGAAATACCTAACAATTTCTGTTTTTTACGTGAAATTAATAAAAAATATTTTTAAATCTTAATACAAATCAACAGTTAAATAACACTCTATTATAATAAAAAGATCATTACGTCGGAGTTTTTATAATTATTTTCTTTATGAGCCACAATGATCTACGGTCGACTTTGATCCTGTTGTTTGAATCTTCGACACGAAGCGTTTCAGAAATTATAATATTTATTCAGTCAAAATCATCTTTATTTTTGTTTAATTAATATGTAATTTCGTATGTGAGGTATCATTTTCAATTCAATTTTCGTGTTTGCTTGAAGCTATTAAAATCACTTTTTGAACTAATATAATTTAAACTACTATAACTAATATTATTATATAAAGCTGAAGAATTTTTTTATTCGTTATGTTTGAACGCGTTAATCTCAGGAATTACTGGTCCAATTTGAAAAATTCTGATAGTTATGATCTGAGTCTTATTAGAGAGCCCATTTATTGAGGAAGGTATAGCCTTCCTCAATACTCTATATTGAGGAGTGCTGCGGGTAAAACCACGGGACACAGCTAGTGCAGGTATAAAGTCTACTGTACATTATTTTTATTTGTTCTGTTACTTTACCTCATCTACCAAGGTAAAGCTGCATACCAATTAGTAAAACAGTCTCTCTAAGAACTAATTCATCAAGTTTTACTCTAATTACCATGCCTGGCTGTCCGTCAGAGACTAACAGTTGCAAGTTTCATAGAATTAGTTGGCCGCAATACCGAGAACCAGAACGTACTTGAAATTAAAATTAACTTTTTACAAAGTTAACTCACTTGCTAATAATTAATGTGTGTCTACTTTTTTATATGTGCTTGGAGTAATTGTGTATTCGCTTACTTAAATATATGTTACTATTGTTAGCAAAACCCAGGTAATAGATCAAAAGTTTTTAATTATTATTGTATGAATTATGAAATCGAATTAAAATAACCCCAATACTAATTTCATGAAGCGACCACGATCCATAAAAGTTAAAAATCTTTCAAGTATTCACACATCCTCCTATAGAAGATGACATATAAAATCCTTCATGAAATAACCTCCACGAAATCCAAACACTGAGTTTTGCAAGTGATTAAAGATGTGATGTACATTGTACATCTCTCATGTACGAAGGCCAAATTAACGTAACAGGATAAAGTGTATTTAGCAGAGACAAAAGCCCCTTTGTACCAGGTTTTGGGAATTTCGGAAACTTCTGTCTTCATTCGTATTGATTATTGTAAATATTTTTGCGAGAGCTTGGCTAGGATTTACAATGTTAAAGATGTAATTAGCATTATACAGTTATCGATTAATTTAATTTAAAATTTATCCTTCGTTGTGATATACGAAAAACCCTATATAACATCGCAATCTATCAGTCAGTAATATTATGAATGCGAAAAATTGTCTATCTGTCTCTTCTTTACGCCTAAACCACTGGAGCGTTTTGGGCGAAACTTAGTACACAGACAGACAGAGTATGTGATTGAGTCCGAAGAAGGGATATAGGATAGACAGTTTATTCTGGAATTGCCACGGGAACAGAAACTATTTGGGTTTTATTTTAGTCTTGCGGGTGAAACCGCGGGTGGATAGCTAGTTTTATATAAAGCAAGTTACAATTGTTACAAATATCCTGGCTTTTTCTGTAGATTTATTGTACTTAGATGCCTGTTTCCATCGGCCAGCACTTAAGACTTAACTTTGTGGCTTAATAGCTCGCAATTCATAAATGCCGTTTACTTGACGTTAATAATTTTATAGTGATTAAAGAAAATTACAGTTAACAGTTCACTAAATAAAAACAGTTCGTTCATATTTTTGATAAATAGAATTTTGTGATTCCATTGTTGTTTAAACGTTATGATTTCGTTACTTTTGCAATAAGTCGGGTAGCTTTTGAAAATTAGATTCATTCAAACATTAAGCATTAAATCCTAAATTTTTAATGTCAGTTTAGACTCGTAGAATTTAAGAAAGATGAGTAATTTATTTTATTTTCTGCCTCTTATCCAAATGGCTCTATAAAATATAGTCGAATTGACCGCCTTCTTTTTCGAAGTCTACATCTAATATATATAATATATAATATAAATCTCGTGTCACAATGTTTGTCCTCAATGGACTCCTAAACCACTTAACCGATTATAATAAAATTCGCACACCATGTGCAGTTCAATCCAACTTGAGAGATAGGATAGTTTTCATGAAAAAAAACGTAAAAATGTAGGTACCACGGGCGAAGCCGGAGCGGACCGCTAGTACAAAGTATATAAAAGCTTCAATTTACTTAATACCTAACTTATTGTATGAATATATTTTATTTATTTACATATAAACCTTCACAAATAAAACTCTGTAATAATGATCAATTTTTAATCGACGTAACGTCTTCCATCCAATCAGGCCAAGTTCTGAGAACTTGGTACAGGCGGCGTCCAGGGCTCTGAGTCGCGATCAGCTGTTTGTGAGCTACCACCTTATAGTCTGGTGATAAGTGACCGTTTTCAACACCACAACGGATCAGTGCTTTAGTAGCTTCTAGCTGAGCGGTTGTTGGTGTGTCATCTGAAATTGTAAGGATATTGATTAGATTTCTTAATTTTTTTTACTTAGAATAACTTCTCATAAGATGCAGATTTCTTTAGAAGTTAAGGTAGAGAAACGCTAAATCTATCTTTCTTCGACATTCTATAAGAAGGGAAAGCTGATATTTTAGTGCTTTTAACTAAAGCAAAAAATATAGATACTTATTTCATTTGTTTTTTTTAAACAACAATATGAAGATTTCGTTATCTCATCTTCTATCTCAATATTTACGGCAGATTTCGGCTAGTAGATGCTACCTAGATCTAAAGGTAAATCAATTCATTTCGAAGCTCATTTATCAAATTATGCGGCAGCACGTTCAAGCGATGTTTCAAACTCCATCTAGAATCATCAGAATTTAATCTATACTTACTGTTATAATTTCCTATAAAGGAAATCGCAATGGATTTCTTATTGTAGCCTATGGTATGTGCACCGACGTGAAGCCAGCCGCTGCCTTCATATATTTTACCGTTACCACCTACGAGAAATCTGAAACATAAAAGTATATTGCCAATATTATAGTAAAACAACCTGTACCTACCAGGTGATAGAATTTCACTTAACTGGAACTAATTTCTTATAAATGACCGTTACGTTTTTTAATAGGATTAAATATTATAAATAAATAATACTTAAATAAACATTATAGGACATTATTACACAAATCGACCTAGTCCCACAGTAAGCTCAATAAGGCTTGTGTTGTGGGTACTAGGCGACGATAAATATAATATTTAATAAATACATATATAGATAATAACACCCAGACCCAAGAACAAATAATTGAGTTCATCACACAAATATTTTCCCTGACCGGGGATCGAACCCGGGACCGTCGGTTCAGTAGGCAGTTACTTTACCACTGCGCCAACCGCGTCGTCAAAGTCCAGTTATGTCCACCAGGAGTTATGTCCACGTACCTATATATGTAGGCGAATGCAAGATTATTCTATCTCCACGTAATCTTCTTATTTTAGTCGTCAAAGCCTTCATTAAATGGTAGCTATACTTCACTATCTACTGCTAGTGTGATTTATTTATTTTATTTGTAAAAAAGAATTTGTTTTTCATTTAGTACAATAAAAAAAAGAAGGATCTAGATTCATATTCCAGGAAAGTTATAAAAAATCATACAACTTTTAAAGATCGGTTGGGATATATTGTGATCAGTAGATACGTATGTAATATAATACATATAAATAATTTACTGTTTTCCTTTGATTTAGTTAAATAACTAGATTGAAATTGACTTTATTTATCTCAAACCTAACTGCGATAGGTTATATTTGGATTTAAGTATATAAATAATAATATATAATTATAATACAAGCCAATAAAGAATTATTGTTATTCGGCAAAGGAATCGATTTCCCATATATACACGTTCATATACATTAAAATAATATATTGTACCTATAAGTACAAACAATTTCATTATATGTCCAATAAAGTTCTATCCCTACGGAAGTCGTACCAAATCTATTTCTGGAACAATTAATTTAATTTCAGTAATGAAATTTCTTTTAAAATAGAGTACCTCCTCGAGCTGTTTTATTACTTTGTGAACGCAGGTTGATCAAAGTCCGAGGAACAATTAAGAAATACTACACTATTGACTTAAATAAGATAAAACATTAAGTATGTTTACTTCTCCCTGTATATTTGATTTTTTATGTTATACTTTGTAACTATTTTACAACTGTACAATAAAACAACTGATTGAATGTAGGTATATGAAAAGTACACTAATGAAATATTATCGTCTGGCTAAGCACATGACTATTATTTTTTCTTGCAGCATGTGAGTAAAGCTGCGGGATCCAGCTAGTTTATTGATAAGAGTCATAATTTTTTTTTTTTTTTTTTTATGTCAGAGCAAGCAAAGGAGCAGATGGGCCACCTGATGTTAAGTGGTCACCACCGCCCATAAACACTTGTAACACTAGGAGTGTTACAGGTGCTTTGCCGGCCTTTTATGGACAAATAAGCTCTTTTCTTTTTTTTTCATAATACTATTTATCTATGTTTACTTACGACATTCCAATATCCCAGAATCCCAGCTCATCGATTTGAGTATTCTGTATGTTCCTCACGGTTTCTGCACACGCGGCGTCCGTGGAACAGAACGGTGTGACCGTGTGCTGGATGATGACCAGGTCCACTGGCCTGGGTAAGTACTCCACGTGCAGGGGTGATAGACCATCCCACTCCTTTTTGGATACAATGTGTGGACATGCTGGAATAAAGAAGTAAAGACTTATTGATTCGAACGTGATGTAGCAAATTTTACTTGTAGTGAATAATAAAGTATTTTAATATCTATTATTTTCTGTCGTTTGATTTTACGCGATTATTGTACAGTCACCCCATGACCAACCTCACTGCAAAGTTGTGCGAAACGTCGGATAAAATATAAGGAATAAATCACGTTAAAAATCCGTTAAAATCTTTAATTTCTAAACAGACAGTAGACAAAAGACAGTATTCTTAATTTTCTTTTGTTCTCTCGCATTTTTAATATCTAGGTTACAAATGAATGTTACAAATGAAACAAAAGCATGTTTTGTTAAATATATTATGTAGTACATATTGTGACCCGGTCTCCATATCATGACAGCACCATCCATTACCCAGTAAAAGCCAAAGCAATAACGGACATAGCACATGTCGCCGACATTCGAGACTGATATAAACCAAAATAATTTCCTCAAACCGATATGGGTGAGCTAGAATCGCTTTCCAAAATTCCGGTTCGGTATATTGGTGCTATTGGTACCTATTGCACGCCTCATAAGCGAAGCGTTGAGGTGGGTACTACTGTCACTTCGCGCAAAACATCTGATTTTTCAAACTTAAAATGTCTTTATGTATCATACATTGCACTTGTAAGATAATACATACACACACATATTAAGAAAAAACACTATTTTTAACGTTCATGATATTTTTGATGTCATTTTTTGTTATTTAAACTAGTTAAAAAACAGTTTAAAAAAGTTCTGTCTTGGACGTCCGTGTGTCTGTATGTGCGGATCCTTTTTCTTGTTAACACGATAGCGACCGAAATACTTTACTAATCGAGTCTTTTTTTTTTTCTCTTACGCTTGAGTATGCTCAGGAATAGAACCCTTTCATTTTTCAGGGTCTGATTCGATGTGGTTTAATTGTTATTAAATAAACAAAAATAATAATTAATAAATATTTATTAAAAAAAAATTATGAGGCGTGCACTTTTGGATTTTCCAAATTATTTGGAATAATATTGTTGTAGGATAACCAATATCGCTACATGGAAATCTAATTTCAGTATTCCTAGCATTGAACCAACTCAATCCAAAAAATATTAAACTATGTATTAGGTATGAAGTTGAAGGGAATTAAACTAAATACCAACATATCTAAAAGAAATATTAAGATGCAGCTCAACTATTGATATATTTTTATGTCAATAAAGATATAATATAGACATACAATGATTATTTGTAATAAATTAAATACTATTTAAATTTAAATAGTACCTATAAGATAGACTAAAGCTACAGGAATAATAAATAACGCTTGGAAGTGTTTCGTAGTCGAGGTTCAGAACGTTTAAATAACCAAAGTGCTCCATAGTTCATACCTTTCAGATTCACAATTTAATATATCTTTCTTATACAGTTGCATGAGACTATAAATAATAGGCATGTCAAAAGTTCTATCTTTCTAGGAAATGTCTACTATGTTAATTCAAAAGTAAGAAATACAATTAGGAAAATAAAGTCAATTCACGTTTATTTTCTGTCCTCAATGTAGCATTTTTCTATCTTTGATATAAATTATATTTGTTATAATTTTATTAGAACATACATTTATTTTATTTATTTGAGGAGCAGTTCTACGAATACACCCACCTTCTAATACCAGATGTCACAAAGTACCTACAAGATACCTACCTTAATAATAATTGAAAACCAAAGAATGATATTATAAACATCTATATATTACTAGCGGTCCGCCCCGGCTTCGCCCGTGGTACATATATACGTTTTCTCTACATAAAAACCATCCTCGTACCTAACTACTTCAAGGAATATACTTAATAAAAAAAAATTATCGAAATCGGTTCAGCCGTTCTCGAGTTATGCGCTTACCAACACATTTTGCGATTCATTTTTATATATAAAGATATATAAAACTCAAAGGTGACTGATACACTGGACGTATCGGGCTGAAATTTGGCATGCAGGTAGATGTTAGGACGTAGGCATCCGCTAAGAAAGGATTTCCCGAAATTCTTGCGGGAACGGGTAAAAATGGGGATGCACGTACAAAGTCGTGGGCGGAAGCTCGTATCTAATAAAAGTTTTGCTACGCGACATGAATGAATGGAATAAATGGTGAATATTGCACGTTTCAACCTAATAATTTCTTAATCCACTAAAATATTTTCAAAATAGAGTTGTCCAGACTCAAAAGCTTATAACTTTCTTGGTGTCAAAAAAAATATTATTACGAAGAGCTAAATGCATCGCTATTGCTAGTACAATTTTATTTACAAGTCTTATCTTTATCCAGAGGTTTTTAAAAAGTCCAACTAATTATAGTATAATTAAAACATATCCAAATACGAAACAACAGTAATTTTCATGTTAGAACCAAATCACAATATGCTTCGAATAGGTAGATAATTTATACGACGAAAATATCTTCACGTGTTTATTTTTAAACTAGCCTACGGCGTCGCGTAGCCTGTTTTATATTCCTTCCAAACAAATTACAAAAATTCTTTATTTATTAGAATTAATGTCACTTATAAAGAATTCTGTACAAGACCTAATAGTGTTTCTATTCCCAGAAATAATTTTGGTACTTCAAATATATATATCTATTTCGAGAATTCTTTTATTATTATGTTCATTGACGTAGAGTTCTTACGGTAGAGGTTCTTATGAAGAGAAAACGTAAGCATGTACCACGGGCGAAGCTGGAGCGGACTGCTTGTATTGTAATGACGTATGGCAAGAAGGCTGAGGTCACACATGAATAAAGGTCGCAATATAGATGTAACAATTCCTAAACCATCTACAAGTAAAATCAATTTGATACTAAATTCAGTATTATCCAGTTATGAGTAAGTACGTTTTATTAACTCAACTCACGATATAGTGTCGTTTTATAAAGCGTACCAATGCATCATATTTTACTACTATACCAGTAGTTTTTGTAATAAAATCGAAATAAAACTGTAACTAGTGATTTTTGTGTTTCTTTAAAAAATGATGACTTTTGATGATAAAAATGCAAAAGAGATCAAAAGGATTAACAATCTTAACTACTCACGATCAAATCAACAATTCATCTTTCAATCGTCAAAGTCTTAAAATGCCTCTAAATCTCTGTTAAAAATTTTAAGCCTTACTTAATATGCGTTCTTCTACTGCACTAGCTACAACATAACTAAGTTACATCCAAATATTATGTTGAGTAGTTTTTCTCGATTTATAAAAACATCTATATTATTAATCAAAAAAATTCAAATCTTTTGTATGTGTATCTATCAGTATTCAGTAAAGACTCTCTCTAAAAAGAAATAGGTAGTAGGTAGGTCAGGTAGAGGTAAGGTTAGTTGGTTTAAAATCTTACCAGTTATTTATTTACGTAGCCATTCTCAGAAATTTATCAATCGGTGGCCGGTGCAGGGAATTCACCTAACGTAATCGCAACAAATAAAAATACCTATTTGGTTGATATACTTAATACCATATTTTTATACACACTTGATAAGAAATTAAAAGTAAAATATATTATAATGTTATATAGGTACATATTTTAAATTTGGTACTTGTGTTGTGGAGAAGACAATGGTCTATGATTAAAAATGTTTTTCAGTTGCTTTATTACTTCAGGTAAAGGGGCAAATGTGCTTAATATTGAACTTGAATAATCCATGTAATGAACTAATTGTAAGTTAGTTAATATTAACGATTTTTATACTTGATAATTTTAACATAAATATAATTAACATAGCCATTATCTACATATAAATAAAATACTAGTTTAATACATGACAAAAATACACACAAAATAAACTCACACGCATCCACAGCAAACAAGCCGGATATCAACAAAGCAATGAAGATCATGGTGACCTGCGCACGCGCTCAATGTCAGTTAAACACTGACTGCTAGCCGCTTGAGTCTAGACGGAGCCTGTAAGATTGGCTTGTCTTGAGGTTAATCATCCCTGCGAAGAAAGACTACTTAAAATATTATGTACATATGTCAATTCAGGACTTTTGATTTGATTTGTCATAGTATTTACCTAGTATAAAGTTTGATAGTGCTGACTCTCCTTTTTCACACATTAAATGTATAATATTAAGAATTGAGCGCTTTTCTCTTTATGAGATACATTGATTTTGCGCTATCTAGTTCCATCATGTCTTGTTTAAATAAGCAGGAGTGATATTTCTGAACACTTTTTCCGAGTTATAATAATTAAAATTAAGAGCTCTCATCGAATTTGACTACAATCAAAACATTGTTATTGGAATTTAAACTAGCCTTCTTATTATATAGTGGGCCTTCTTCACAATGGGCAGTGTTGGCCCAACAAATGATCGTCGATGTTTGCTGCCAGTTGGTACCCCGATTATGAATAAACATCTAATATGACAACCGATCATAGACATTAGTCCCTCTACACTATCGATTGCCTCTACTCGCCCAACGCTGCCCATTGTGAAGAGTGGCCATAAGAGTCAGGAAGTAAATGGTACTTACCTATAGTCAATCCTAGATGACGTAGGGCTCCCGGTCCTGTACTGACCTTTATCCAATCAACAGTCGGTTGATCTATAAAGATGATGGAATAAGAAGGACACTAGTTTAAAGTATTAGCACAGATTACTAAATAGTTACTGTAATGGCATTTTAATGTCTCCGTGTTATATGTTTAGCCTCCAAGTTCACATTATTGTTCTATAACACATACATAGTACATATTATAATGTAACTAGCTGTTATAATTTATTGCTGTTATTATTAATGCTTTGTTTGATTGTAATGAATAGGCTCATAAACTACTGGACCGATTTTAAAAATTCTTTCACCATTCGAAAGCTACATTATCCACGAGTAATATAGGCTATATATCATCATGCTAAGACCAACAGGAGCGGAGTAATGCGTGTGAAACCGCGCGGCACAGCTAGTGTTAAATAAAGACATAATATGCCTCAGAAGCTGTTCTCAGAAATATGTCAGATACAAAATCAGTCAATCTAGTTTAATGAGGTTGATATTATATTCGGAGAAATGTGTTCCCGAAAAATACGAAAATATTAATTCTCATAAGTTATGAAGCAATTATTGTGTTTTTTTTTTTAATTTAAGTACTTCAATTACTCGTGTAAAGCAATACAAATTACAACTACGATTTACGATGATTTTTCTAATGAAATAGCACTAACTTTTGAAATTATAGATACTTATTTAATCTTTCGTTCGTTTATACTTCGCCTCATATTTTAGTAATTTAATTAAGTACTCACTGGCAGTTTTTGGATATCTACTGTAACAAAAGTTTCATCCATAGAAACTTCAGGCACTCTGAACTTTTAAGTGGTAGCTCTAATTTAGTATTTAATTCTTTAATTTACACTTTAAATTGGTTGGAATTATATTAGATATGTTATTTTCGATAATAATCCTTTCCTACTTCCGAACAATCTAAACAAAGATTCACGCATAAGATGGCACACAAAAATGTATGCACACAATGGATGCATTTGGTTTTATTAATCGCGTAGGACCTATTAAAGTTAATGGCACCGGAGAAATAACTTTTGAATTTCAGAATCGTACACAATTTTGGTTTAAGTTTAAGCAAGTTCAAGTTTAAGTTTATAATATAATAGCTTCCGCCCACGACTTTGTACGTACGTGCATCCCCGTTTTTCCCCGTTCCCGCAAGAATTTCGGGAAATCCTTTCTTAGCGAATGCCTACGTCCTAACATCTACCTGCATGCTGAATTTCAGCCCGATACGTCCAGTGGTTTGGGCTGTGCGTTGATAGATCACTATATCAGTCACCTTTGAGTTTTTTATATATAGATTATTATAACAGAAATCACTGCATAGTGATGTAGGCCGCAATTTGTGCATTAATTGTTTATTGCACAACAAAGTGATAGATATAAATGAAAATACATTATCCTAAATTATATTGCTCAATTGACTAGACTTAATAAGGTTGGTTACACACATATTGCTATTTTAGTAGACTACAATAAAACGATGATGCCAACTTTCTACACGCTTTCCATTCTTGCTCCAATATCATAAGATATTATAATTCAATACAATATATTGTGTTATATCGTTTCGCAGCTGTTTATCACTCTCAGTGCATTTGGCCGTGACCCCAATTGTGAATCTGCTGAACTTATAAATATTGTACCGCGCTATGATAAACTCAACTATTGATGTGTTTATTGAATGACGTTGTTAACTGCTTGTCGATGACACTAGGAAATATTACGCATTTTTTGGTGACACTGACAAAGGCCAGGGGGCGTTGGTTGGCTTCACTCTATTGTTATTAAATCGCTTGTTTTTTTTGTTAAGTATCGTATCTGAGTTTCATTTTGTATGACACGAATTATTAAACAAAATATTTTTTCAAATTCGATCACAAGGCTATCCAGCCTTGTGAACGAACCCGCAAAAGGCGAAAGACGCTGTTTTTTTTATTCTTAAAAAATCTCATCATTTAATAAACATTTCAATGCTATTTATAACTCGTAAACTATTTTACGGGTAAGTATCCTGATAGAATCCTTAATAATTGTCCTTCACTTACCTATTTAATAACATTGGTTTATAATTAATATTTAATATCAATAAAATGTAATACTATAAAAAAAGCATCATGTTATAGGCATAGAGTTATTATTGCGTACGTACATAGTAACTCAATGGTTATAGGTACATATTTCATAAAAATATGTATAAAAAGCCCAATATAATGATAAGAATAAATATTGATGACTAACAGATATTATTGATGCGATAAACTAGGGACTGTACCGCATTTTTTGAAGAATTTTTTTGTATATTTTATTACCGAATTAATACCTAATTCGTTTTGGTATTAATAGTATTAATAAAATCTAAACTGCGCATCGCATTCAATAGATATCGTTGGATATAATTAATTGACAGAATACTTGTTTAGCAGACTGCAAGATTTTTAATTTGGATGAAAAAACAACACAGTTCAATTTAAAAATATTTAGAAAGAAGACCTAGATTTAAAAAACAATAAGTTTCACGGACTTAATAAGAGACATTTACAGGGTGTCCCACCGTTGGTATACTAAGCTCGAAGGAGGTTATAGTTTTGCATACGCTGAGTACGTAAAAAATACTTAAAAAATTCCAAACGCATTTTTTTTTTCAAATATATGAATTCTTAGAACTCTTTGTGTACACCCCTAACAAGCAACTCGCCTAACTTTTCCACCCGTACGTGAGCTAAGTATCGTTTAAAATTATGTTTTCATAGACAAAATGCTCACATTAGCGAAGGGGTAAATGCCGGCTGCGCGAAGTTAGAGAAGAAAACATGGATTTTAAGGAAAAATTTTTCAAAAAAATTTTGACGTAATTTTGTTGTTTAAGTATTTTTTACGTGATCAGTGCATGCAAAACTACAAATCCCTTCGCGCTTAGTATACCGATAGTGGGACACCCTGTATAATAAAATTATAAATTATAATAAACATTATGAAACTTAAAATGTTGTTAATAATGTAATAAATCACAAAAAAATTACGAAGTTACTAATATAAACAAGATATTTCTTACAAATAATTTTCAACGTTCAAACTTCAAAGAGACTTTCGTAAGAATGACCAAAACATTGAAATGACTTTAAACTGCGTTTTCCATATTATATGCCGATAATCTTATGATAAGTTTAGAATTATTAATATGTTTAATTACAGTTTTCATAACCCGTTCAGTGTGAACATTAAAATACGCCTGTAATTTACTCATGGAATTAAACGCAAACACAATATTTGCGTATATTAGAGTATCAGGCGTAAATAATTAAGATTTAAAATAATTTAATGATAAGGTGAATTTAAATTAAATTAAAATTATATTCTATTTTTTACTTCTGTTATATCTTTTCCTAAATCGATATTAACTCGAAAAACATGGTTCTGAATAAGTCAACAAATAAATGAAAAAGCTCTTTTTTATTTTAGGTTAGGAAGAGGAACATCACGTTATTATACTTACTTAATCTAGTTCAATAAAAGTTTGAAGATAATAATGTAATAATCACTAATTATAGTATAAAAAAATAGCTTTCCGCCGTCTGTGTGTTCTATGCTTAACATACGTTTGTAAATATATTTGAAAAAACAATTGATACCGTATGTAGAGCATTAAATAAAATATTATTCGCGAAAAAAAAGAACTTACAAAATAATTTTATATCTACTCCTTTATTGTTGCTGTCAATTTAAATACAGGGACTATACAATACGACACCTTGCATAAACATTAATGAACTTAAATCTAGATTTCCTAGGCCAAGAAAAAAATAGGTTCCTAATTAGATACAGAAACATACTGGGATGAATAAAATTCAAATTTAATCGCAGATTAAAAGTGGTTCATACCTATCTTACCTTTTATTTAATTCACATTGATTTGGTTCACAATTCTAATAAGTACTTTTTATTTTAGTACTTTCAAATATACAAAACTATTGAATTTTATAACAATATGAACACAAAGTTGCATACATAATATAATATTAGTTCATTACATTCATATTCTATATAATATCTGTCTGTATTAAGAATTTTAAATTAGTTCAAAGTTGAGAATGCAAAAAACCCCCGTTAATTATAGAAATACATTACTTATTACATAATATGACAAAGGATGTATAAATGTTAAATAATAATTATGTTTGAATTAAATAAAACTTGTTACTTCATAATATTTTAGTACCTATTCAGACTTACGTACACAACTCGTACTCAAAACATCGACTTTTTAGTTGACCAGACGATCTTGAATTTAAAATTTGTTGTTTTTACAAAATATATTCTTTATAAAATAGCGACCAAATTATAATTTCAAGATTATCCACGAAACTTAATTAAAAAACAGATATCAGAGAAATCTTAATTAAACCTAGTCTAGCCTTCAATTGGAATATTCTAGAATCAAAGCACAAAAAAACAAATACAAAAGACAGGTCCCACGCTTGCGAAGCTATATATCCTTTGTTGTTATATTTCTTATTCTTATCTATCTTATCCTTTGTTGTTATTCGGAAAACTCAAAATATAGAGTCCTTAATAATTAAGATTTTTAAAAACCAAGTGATTCTAAGAACACACTAGTGATCTTAATATTTAATAGGTATTTGGTTTAATTATGGTGTGCACTGTACATTGTGCAGTGTGCAATGTGCATACCACAGTGCATACTATCTAATAATTAAGGAACTCAAAAATTGTTTAATTATAAAAAGCCTTCGTGCCTATGGCCGTTATTTTTCTTTGCTATGATTTATTCTTTGAAAAGGAACCATGGAGAACGAAATTAATAATTATGTAACCATGTAAATTAAATCACTGACTTTTAAATTGAAATAACAACTCTAACAGTATAAAGAAACTTTTTATGAAATATTTATTGTAAAAGCGACAAAGTGACGATTGCGATAGGCGGTGAACCAGAATAAGTACAAGAAGAAAGTTTATAACTTTTAGGATAATTATTACAGTCTAGCGCTTTATAAAACTTATTTTATGT
Source organism: Colias eurytheme (assembly GCA_907164685.1). NCBI lineage: Eukaryota > Metazoa > Arthropoda > Insecta > Lepidoptera > Pieridae > Colias > Colias eurytheme. Next base: position 27,099 of record CAJQZN010041211.1, read on the forward strand.
TTTATTTAAATTGATTTTCCTGGAATACTGTGTGTGTCTCGCACCTCTATTAATATGAATTAACTTGAGTTGGTACTGAACTTGGAGCTACAAATTATTTTTATATTTAAAGACTGAAGAGGTAGGTAATAAGTAATAACTAATAATATCTTATATATAAAAATGAATCGCAAAATGTGTTGGTAAGCGCATAACTCGAGAACGGCTGAACCGATTTCGATAATTCTTTTTTTATTATATTCCTTGAAGTATGAGGATGGTTTTTATGTAGAGAAAACGTAAATATGTACCACGGGCGAAGCCGGGGCGGACCGCTAGTAATATATAAAAATGAATCGCAAAATGTGTTGGTAAGCGCATAACTCGAGAACGGCTGAACCGATTTCGATAATTATTTTTTTAATATATTCCTTGAAGTACGAGGATGGTTTTTATGTAGAGAATACGTAAATATCTACCACGGGCGAAGCCGGGCGGACCGCTAGTATAATATAATATGTAAATTTTGTGTAATACTGTTTTGACAGTGTGAATATAATAGGCTTGATTACACCGTCTGTTTGGTACTTAAAATTGAGGGTTAATAATTTTATGATGGTATGTACAGTCAGAAGCATAAATATATTACCATTTGCAGATTAGCAATAATATCTGCAATAGAACGGGTTCAATAATATCTGTCTGCCCGTATACAGCAAAAATATCTGACATTAGTAGGCAGCATAATAAAGTGGCATCAAAATTATGTGACGAAAATGTTACAGCAAATAATTGTGACAACCTCTCGAAGCATAAATATGTGACGTCACCTAGGAGGCAATAATATCTGACACAATTTTATATTTCTGTATTGTAAAAGATAATTGATTCCTCACAAAAAGCATAAATATGTGACACTAGCTTTCCGCCCGCGGCTTCGCCTGCGTTTTCACAGAAATACCGCATAGTTCCCGATCCCGTGGGAATTTTGGGATAAAACCTATCCTAAGTGTTAACCCAAGTTACCCTTTATATGTCTGCTAAATTTTATTGTAATCGGTTCAGTAGTATTTGCGTGAAAGAGTAACAAACACACACATACACATCCTCACAAACTTTCGCATTAATAATACTAGATTAGTAGGATAGGAAGTAGGATTATAGTAGGACTAGTAGGATAAGATAGGATAGGATTTTAAAAAGGCAAAACGTTATTTATTGAATTAGTGTTATGTATTTTGCTGGGGTAAGAATATGAACAAAAGACACATTATATTTTGTAAATATTTTTTTTTTAATAAAATTACGATAATATGATAACTTGCCATAATTTTCGATACTCAATAAAATAATAGCAATATTATAGGCTAATTATAGGTAAATGAAAATGAATAACGGAGCAATCGTGTCAAACGCCGCTAACGTCAAATATAACAAAACATGTGACAAAACAATTTCTAAATAATACACGAAGGTTACACTGAACCTTCAAATAAAATAGATCTACCCAAGTGGACATTCATATAAGTATTAAGTATATGAATACTTTAATTTTGTTATGATATGATATCCTTCTAATATTATAAATGCGAAAGTTCGTGAGTATCATGGAAGGATGTTTGTTACTCTTTCACACAAATAAAAGAGAAAATGGAATTCAGCACACACATAGAAGGTAACTTGGATTAACGCTTATGAGAGCTTTGATTGATTTTATGAGAATTTTTCTTTGAAAACGCGAGCGAAGCCGCGGGTGTTAAACTAGTAGGATATAATATCTAGACATACAATATGTAGTATACAACGACGGCACATATTAATTAATATGGTAATAATGTTTTAAAACAACGTAGTTAAAATAAAATTTATTTATTTTGTATTAATTCAATATTAAATTGAAAATAAAATTGTGTCAGATATTATTGCTTCCTAGTTGATGTCACATATTTATGCTTTTAGTGTGGAATCAACGCAAAATACAGAAATATAAAATTGTGTCAGATATTATTGCCACCTAGTCGGTGTCACATATTTATGCTTTGTGTGAGGAATCGATGCAAAATACAGAAATATGAAATTGTGTCAGATATTATTGCTTCCTAGTTGATGTCACATATTTATGCTTTTTGTGAGGAATCGATGCAAAATATAGAAATATGAAATTATGTCAGATATTATTGCTTCCTAGTTGATGTCAAATATTTATGCTTTTTGTGAGGAATCTATGCAAAATATAGAAATATGAAATTATGTCAGATATTATTGCCACCTAGTTGATGTCACATATTTATGACTAGCGGTCCGCCCCGGCTTCGCCCGTGGTACATATTTCGAAATAAAAGGTAGCCTATGTTCTTTCTCAGGGTCTAAAGATTATCTGTGCCAAATTTCATCAAAATCGGTCCAGTAGTTTATGCGTGAAAACCATACATACATACATACATACAAACCTTTCCTCTTTATAATATTACTATAGATTTGTATGAGGAATCGATGCAATATACAGAAATATGAAATTGTGTCAGATATTATTGCTTCCTAGTTGATGTCACATATTTATGCCGTGAGAGGTTGTCACAATTATTTGCTGTAACATTTTCGTCACATAATTTTGATGCCACTTTATTATGCTGCCTACTAATGTCAGATATTTTTGCTGTATACGGGCAGACAGATATTATTGAATTAGTTCTAGTGACAGATATTTTTGCACATCGCCCCCTAGGCATATATTATTGCTCGTGACTGTACTTGTGCTGTAAACTTATTCATTATTTGGTTATAGAATTATTTGTTTTATAAATTTACCGATTTTAACATAAGTGGTGTTGAATAATCGATTTTGAAATCGAATCGATTTTAATTAATGCGAAAAATGACAATGTTTAATAAAAATTGATAATCTACTCACAAAAATCGAAAAATAATACCTATACGGCGTAAAATGTAACTCGTAATATTACATATTTTTGTTTAATTAAGCCCCTGATTTATATATGTTTTTAAATAGATAACTTTAGTGTGTGTAAACCGGATTTTGGAATTTCATATTTTTTGCGGGCATAAAATATTATCATGTATAAAAATATGAAATAGAGTGGTTTATTATAATTATAATTAACTAAACAATAATCAAACAGATATTTTATATGTAGAACCACAGTAGAACTAAGTTTTATTACGCTTACGTGGTATATAGCCATATAGGTAAAATTTTAAGGAATAGGTATGCCTAAATGTGTTCAGTATCTTATCTATTTGTGTTTTTAATCTGTTTTTAAATCCTATTTCAAAGGACTTATACAATGTTTTATGTTCATATCAATTAAAAGGTTTCTCTTTATGCTTGAATACAATGCCATAGAGAACAATAAAGCAAAACAAAAATACTTAGATCCTTACAGATAAATTATAGTAAATTAGATATTATTTTGACTATTTAAAACAGCTATGACAGAAACTTTCACGTAATATTAAATCATACAGAAGTTATCAAACGTATTTTGATGTTAGAGGTCATTCTATTCGGCCAACAGTGTGATAAGATGCATAAATCCTAAAAAGTTACGGAACAAGATGACTTCAAAACACTGTTACCGACTTTTTCCTTCATCGATAACCTATTAATTTTTAGATAGATTCTGCTCTCAAATTGTCATGAATGGGTCAATGACCCAATTGATAGTTTAAATTTTACACGTTTAATCAGGCGTGAGTGAGTCGTGACACGATAACAGCTTAAATAATATTATAATTACAATATTCATTTAGTATATTTTGAATAACTCACGAACATAAAATTTTCTGATAGCTCTAAAAGTTTTCAAAAAACAAACGGTACGAACATTTTCTGGATAATTCTAGACCTTTCTAGCGTGACATTAATTTCTAAAAATATTAAAATGCTTTCAAAGAAATTGTATACATTTTGAGATAAGTAATAATTTATATGGAAGAAACATGAATACTAATAATTTGACTTCGTTGCTTTTACAACAACAACAACCTGAGGACAGTTATGCATCCCTAAAAAATGTGTATAGGTACTATAAGTACCTACTTAACTCTCGGACATAAAGCTGAGACTCTGTTTCGACAGCCCACCCCTCGACAAATTAATCGAGGACATCTTAATATTTTTCCCTTTATTATGAAGGGATTTTAATAGTACATAAGTTCCATTGTATACGAAATTTCACGAGGTACGCAGCATTCAAATTCTTATAAGTAGGCATTGAGATATACATATATGGAGACGACACCGCCTACATCACTTATGTTCCGCTCAACATACGCCACATGACTTATGTTGAGCGGTTTTTTTTAATGGTTTTTAAGTGAAACGCATCAAATATGCCTTTGTGTGTATTACGATATTGCACAAATAATACGGAAATGTGCAAAGGAATAACTTTCATCGGTAAGAACCTAACTAGATAATAATTTTTAAAACTTAGTTAGAGCAAAAAAATGGCGCACAGATTTTGTTCGTGGTGTCTCCTCCATACGTATAGTAATATTATCTCAATGTAAGTAGGTAACATGTTTCTGGGTAAATATTGGCGTATGTCTGAACTCTGGAGCACGACTATTCATTGAGATTTAAGAGCATATTGTGAAGCTATTTACATATCCAAAAATGGAGAACTGTTAAAGAATATTTACTGTACTGTCGTCTTTTCTATTGTTTAGGTATGTGGCAGTTACACAGATTATAGTGAGCTAAATTTAATATTATATTTTCTGAGAATAGCCAACATACGGACTCATACTTCGTGCTGATATAAATTAAATTAAATTATTTAATTGATATAGAACATGCTGCGAAAGCGTGTATTTGTTAATATGTTAAATGCGTACATCTGGAACTTCTAATTACAAGATATTTTTCTCTATTTTATTTATATCACATCTTAGTTTCTTTCTTCCATAATATGTCAAATAAAATTAAATATTCACCATCAAATCAATATAAATAGATAGGTTTTTATATTATTATATCATAATTTATAAAAAGTTATAAGCGTCTACGTTCTTGAATTAAATAACATCAAATTAATATTTGAAATATACAAAATCCACTAAGTATAAAAATACACACCTAAATTGACTTTTTGCAGTCCAACTTTATTTCATAATAATATGTTTAAATGAAAATTAATACTGTTAAATGCTAATAATATAATATAAGAAATACTGACAATAACAACATATTATTTAACTTAATTTACATAGAATTGTAAAATCTCTGAATAGTAGACAGCTATTAAATTTTATTACTTCATTGAAACCTTAACTGACACATTGCGACCTTTTTAGGGTTCCGAATCTCAAAAGGAAAAGCGGAACTATTATAGGATCACTTTGTTATCTGTCTGTCTGTCTGTCGGTCTGTCCTTTACTCAAAAGTATAAGCCAACCCATATAAATCTAAATAACCAACCAACGCAATCTAAAGACATAGCCGTTTAGCAAATTTCGACATTCGCATGGGAATCAAAATCTACAGGGTACTTCCCGTGAACACAGAGTCTCGAAATTGGGAAAATTCAACGTCATAATTAGCACAGATAAAGGAAAAATAGGTGTGTTCGGAGCCCTCTGTGCGCGAGTCCGAATCGCACTTGACCGGTTTTATTTCTATTTTGGTTTTAATGTGACTTTTTGTATATTCTTTAAATGTTTATTTTATTTTTAATTAATTATAAATAACAAGTCCAATTTAAACTAATTTTAAAATAAACTTGCTTTTCGCCCGCGTAATAAAAGAAAAACCCCAAAGTTTAGTTTCCATGTGATTTTTTCTGAGGCATCTTTGCGCCAAATTTTATACAAATAGGTTCCGTAGTTTAGGAAATAAGAAAATACAGACAGGCTGGGTTACTTTCCCATATTAATAAGGACGTTTCAAACGATCTTCTTGTATAAAATATGGTTTACATTTAATATTGTGCCTAGTAAATTACGTAGAAATAAATTCTCACTTTCACATATTATTATGATAATACTAAGATTTATATTTATGTCCTCTATCTCATCAAAAACTTCGAGGACTCATATTCAAATTAAAAGCTTTGATAAAAAATAATATTGTCAAATATTATAAAGGGCCTTTGCCTAGGTAGGTACTTCTAGATATAATATCATAGTATTATGTTCTTTTTTGTCACCTAAAATAGTGAAATTACACAGAACATTTAAGGAAAGAAAAAAACCGTAAAAACTTTTTTTTTTTATAAAATACAAAACTATCTGTTCTGCGAAAGATGAACATTTATTTTTTTAAATTTATATTAAAAATTCTTTCACGTTGATAGAATATTACTCCTTACTCATAATTTACATAGAAAATAGATGTAGGATTAGGTACTTAGAAATGCAGAGGGTTATCCTGGGGATTTCTCTTACTACGAAATAATTTTTCAAATCGGACCAATAGTTCCCGAGATTAGCGCGTTCAAACAAACAAACAAACTCTTCAGCTTTATAATATTAGTATAGATTAAATATTAAACATTTTAAATATTCTAGAGCAAAAACTCTTAGTAATAAAAATTTTTAAGAATCATCAAAATCCATTCCACATTTAAAAGAAGGGGATAAGAATTATACAAGAAATAATATTACGTGTAGTTTATTTACTTAATGTGCCAAATACGGCTCCGGATTGTCAGCTGCTCTACATAATAATATTTGTTATCATACCATAGTAACATAATATGTAATAGAGAATTAATATGAGGTTATAATTGATCTAAAAATACCTCATGAAGGCCAGTAAGTAGATATGTCGTATTATATAACACCACGCGACAAACTAAGCAGTGATGCAGATGTCAACAAATAAGACTTTTTAACGAAATAATTATTAATATTATAATAAAACTCATTTAAAGTAAGTAAAATATTATGAAGTCTGATGATAATGTAAGCGTAAACGATGATGCATGAAAAATAATAATAATACAAAATGTAAAACAGTCATCAAAATTGAAGCGTCTGCTCTGTTGCCTCCTATTGCATTAAAATATGTATTGCCAGAAATTTTAATAATTTACTAAATATTGACTTTCTAGGTATCGATAGGCACTCTCAAGATATATTGATAAATTAATAGCAAATAAGTATGTACCTAGTTCATATTTCATAAAAAACAAATAGCGACTTACTAGGTGATAGTTAAAAAGGATAAAAGTCTTCAAAATATTCCAAAGCCTTGTTTTCTATTCGATCACACTTCCTTATTACAATTATAAATTATTTCAGCCAAAGGTTTTATTAAATTCCTGTTATTAAAAATATATTTGCATTAGATAAATAGTTTAATGAATTATTCATAAGTGACATGAAATGTGAATCGACATAAACAAATCTGTTCATAAAATTTAAACATTTGACTACTAAAATAAAATAGAATTAGTCCATGATTATTCATTAGTTATTAATAGACTTGAAGGTAATAATCGAAAATATTACTTGCATTTTTAACTCATTTACATTTTGCAGGTACCTTTTACAATTATTAATATGTATTTTAGACTTGCTTTTTGGACAACTTTTATCATACCTATCGAAACTTTAAAGATATTTTTTTCAAATTCGAATATGCGCTATTCAACTAAAATCTTAATTTAATTCTGCTTAAGAATAATTAATAATATATAGATTATAGAACTAATTGCAATAAACAAAAAAAATAAATAATCTTATAGTCAATGAACGAAGAAGAAGAAGAAGGTGAAAAGAACTTGTATAAATGACATTTATGTGTTTTTTTTTAATCGTGTCAGATGCAGACGCTTGATAATTAGCACGATTATAAGTTTCACACGTATTGTCCTTAGATAATTAAAAACAAAAAACATTATTTTTAAAAGCGAGATATTCTAAGCAGCCAGCGATATTTTAAAAATAGAACAACATATATTTCAAACGCCATCGTCACATTCTATAAAAAAAAACATCTGTCATAAATAGAGATGTTCTCGAATGTTGATATCGGAAGTAAATACACCGGTAATACAGTTATAGGCCTTCAACTCTTGTTCGGTCCAATGTGTGAACCCATTATGTTAATGACTGTACTATGTTAATGCAATCACGTGAATTGCTATGTTGAACTTATCAGTGAATTATTAAATTTGGTAAACATAACATACTAATGACATAAAATCTCTTTAAAAAGGTGTAGTTTTCTATTTACAATTTACAACGGTATTTTCACCATATAGGTAATATACCTAGTATATTCTTAATTCGTGTAATGTCAGATATCGTATCTAATGTACTTAATAACTAAAACTATAAGTTTTTAATTTTTTATAATAAATTTTACGAGGTACGAGGTACGAGGATTCCCCATTTTTATATTTTTTGTTTAACGCGTTTAAAATCTCTTTATGTAGCAATTACTATTTGAATATTCAATTCAGTGTGGGTTCGAAACATACCTACAAACCCAACTTCTTATCAATTACGTTCTTGCAAGTTCCCAATGAAAAGTTTTCGTTCGCAATTGAATTTATAAAATGCAATTACAGACCTTGAACGAACCATTGAACGAACTGACTTTTCAAACTGTTTAGATTCTAGTAAATGTCTCAAGAATAAAATATCTAACATTGGACTTACAGGTTTAATTAATATGATGTTACTAAATTTGTTTGTGTTTTTCATCCTCTAAAAAATTTATTTCTATTTTTCTATTCATTTTTTCTTACCTTAAAAGTAAAAAAAAAATGGTGAATATATCAATCTTTCTTTTCTTTGGCAATCGCAATCGCAATTTCAACGACGATATAACGATATCAAATCAAATAACAAATACAAATTATTTAATTTTAAAAATATTTGCATTATAATTTAGAAAATTAGTAACTTTATCATAAAATACTTATGTTTAAAGTAGGCAGACTTTACAAAATGAAAGTACGTTTTGTTTACTACAAACAATAAATTGTAATGAACACGCTATAAGAAATAGTAAACGAAGGCATTGAACAATCAGAAGAGTATTTTATAAGTGATCCCTACCAAAGTATCTAATTACTTCGTTTTCTTAGTTTATCGGCTATTAATGAAATCCAATAACATAGATAATATTAAAACTTTATAAACTACTGTCCTACTTTGAAAGAACTCTTTCACAAAAATAATTTATATGTAGGTATTCCCAGTCCTTGCACGAGCAGTGAAGTTCGTTTTTTTATTTTATATCTGAAAATAGGTTTTAGGTATTAAATATATTATTAATTTTGAAGGAAGAAACATTATTCTGTAGGTCTTATTATACTATAAATCACTTATAAGTCGTCCGAATAAGTTGTAGGTACTCTTATTATTTCACTAAATAGTTGAGGCCCTGTCTGTAGTGAAGTATGAAATAAATAAATATACACCTACTGGCTAGTAATCATAATTCATATGCTGGTATTTATACTAGTTTTTAATAGAAAGGCATACGACCCTGATGAACGATGATAATCCATTCAAAACCACTTTAGAAGAATCTTGGTCAATTCCCATATTTCAAAACAGTCACAAACAAATAATTCAAGGCATACTTTCTTCATTATAATGTGAAAAATAATCTTATTTATTACGGTAACCTGATTGGGACGAAAAGTATTTTTGATAACTTGACCGTGTTTCGCCGTCATAAGCTAAAAACCACACAGATAAGATAATAGCATACACACACATGAATGTTATAATATTCAAAAATATGTATAAACAAAAGTGCATTTCACGATAATAATCATAAGCCTGATATATGAACTAATTTTATAATTATTAATAAGTACGAATCAGTCACCTCAACAATATTCTTATGTAGGTACTTACCTAGAGCTATTTAGGGTAAAATAAATTGAATTTAGATATATTTTTCTTTGTATGTAATTTTATGAAAAAATAAAATAAAAAAAGCGTTCCCTTCACCATCAATAAGCCATTATCCATTAAAACAACACACGTCTTCTAAAACACACAAAAGTGAAGACTTTTGTCACTTCTTCGTTATTTTTATAGGCTCTGGGGCAAATGCATTTCACATGTTCTTGTTTATTTTCTTTACAATTTTCAGATAACCGGTAGATCTACCAAAGCTATTTTAATATTAAAATATTATGCGTCTTTGCTTTGTGACCTTTCGCCTTTTTTATTTTAATAACACGCATAGTTTAGCTTCACTTGTATTTTTGTTTGCAACCGACTCCATTAGATTTGATTTTTACCTACTATGATCGTAAAAAAAATAATTTAAATTTTGTACACTCATCAAAAAATGCTGACAATACAATAATTTCAAGAGTTTGTCTTATTAAACCCTTTTTATTTAGTTATTTTTATAAACTAATGTATTACATTGTATTCTTGAATTCACTTCAATGATTTATTACATTTAAATTTTTACATAGATATATTCTGCCGCCAATGCGGCCATGTTTCTATAAGGCTTTGTAGTTTAGCCCCAGGGCTAATTGTCGATGTCATTTGACCGTGTCCCACTAGGTCGTAGTCGTCAGACAAGTTATGGTTTTTCACACTACAATCCAGGAAGTTCTTAGCTGCTTGCAATGCTTGCTCAGTTGGTGATTCCTCTGAAATTGAAAAAAATTGAGTGGATAACAAATTATTTATGTAAATATAGGGCATTCGATCGCAAATCACAATCCTACAATTTACAAAGTGTAACCGTGTTACAAACCATTCAAATGTATTTAGCAAATAAAAATATATAAACATGGAATTTCATCTGATTTTTATAGGTATAAATTTTGTTGAATACATATTTCATCGATATATTAGTCTAATTAAAATAAAAGAACTCCATGGTACATATAGACCGTTCGCTTCACCAAATATTTGTGTTCCACAGACACTAATCCGTATAAAGCCGCACTTTAAGTCCAAGAGAAGTTTCGAGAAGATTAAGCTCGAAAAAATACCGCTTGCTTCAATTAAACGTCTGACTGGAAGTATGTGGACTTCTTTCAGTCGTTTTTACTCACTATCACATCTAATTAAATTTAATCAATCAAAGAACGTATTCTATAAATTTTTACCAGATAAAAACTTAATTACAAGTTCTAGCTAATAAA
>CAJQZN010041211.1:48179-70384 GCA_907164685.1 Colias eurytheme
TTTTAGCCAATACACTGTAACCTTACAATTGAAACTAAAAGGAACTTCCTCAATAACTAAAACTAAATCTTACTCTACTCGTATCTAGTAGTGAATGCAGCATAAAAAGTCCATGCAGCAGTTGTTGAGTTTATCGCGAACAGATAGACGCGGCGCGGGGGACTTTGTTTTATACTTTAGCTTACCGCCCGCGGCTTCGCCCGCTTTGTCTAAAACCTAATAAATTATATACTAAAACATTCCTCTTGAATCACTTTATGTATTAAAAAAAACCGCATCAAAATCTGTTGCGTAGTTTTAAAGATTTCAGCATAGAAAGGTACATAGGGACAGAGAAAGCGATTTTGTTTTATACTATGTAGTGATTATACACTAATAAACATGTATGTAAATCGATATCGATTTATCGTGTATATGTCACGGCTAAAGGTAGGTGAGAACATAAACTTAAGATTAGCCGGCTAAACTTAGGTTTATTTTCGACGAGGTGTTAATGTTAGTTTGTTCTATCTTTAGCCGGCTAAACTTAAGTGTAACCGCAGGCCCGTGGCTAAAAATGTCGGGGTGGGTAGATTTGGTTAGCGCCGGGCCGGTGGAGGGCTTGAGGGGCCCGCACAGTGCCAGAAAACACTCGCCCTGTTCCTTACATGTATTATAGTAACCAAATCTACCCACCCCGACTCAGGGCAGAAAGCTGGTGGCTAGGTTAGGTTAGGTTAGAACTCTTAAGACCCGCACGAGCCGAGCGAGCGCAGCGAGCGTGCTGCGGCAGCAGCCGGCGAAGTGCCAGAAAACACTCGCCCTGTTCCTTACATGTATTATAGAAGAAAGAAAGAAAGAAAGAAAATACGTTTATTCGGCAATCAGTAAGACACAATCATCACAAAACATTAATAAAAGCAAAACAAAAACATACAAAAAGAAATGGAAAACAATAATAAAATAAAACAAAAAATAAATCAATGTAATATGAAAGTGCCCCTGTATCGCCAAAAAGGACCAAGTTCAGCATGTGCCAGGCATATTATGCCTGGCGCTGGTTTTCAACAAGATCCCTTTAAGATCCGACTCACGGACGTGAGACGTCGCAATGATAATAATAATTAAAATAGTGTTTATAATAAGTAAGTAGTGCATTTTGAGTGTATGAAAATCATATATATAAATATCACATATAATTATAAAGTAATATAATAAAATAATACAATTAAACAGATATAGGTACATATATACATTACATTATACATCATATTAAATTACACGCAGGCCTAAAATAAAGAACATTGTCCAAAGCTACAAACACATCAAATATAATAATAAAATTATCCCATGCTACAAACACATAAAATATAATAATAAAATTCAGTGAAAGAACAGAACACGAAAACAGAAACAGAAACTGGACACTAGCTTATCCTACGCTGCTCATCGATCAAGTAGTTTTTAAGGTGTTTCTTGAACGTGTTAATATTATAGTAACCAAATCTACCCACCCCGACATTTTTAGCCACGGGCCTGCGGTTACACTTAAGTTTAGCCGGCTAAAGATAGAACAAACTAACATTAACACCTCGTCGAAAATAAACCTAAGTTTAGCCGGCTAATCTTAAGTTTATGTTCTCACCTACCTTTAGCCGTAACATATACATCTAGCAAATTACTATAACGGAAACGCTCATAAGCTTCGTTCATTTGATATTCTAACCATTGTTTATCAAATCGTTAGTGGTTCTTACACGTCAGTTGATGTTTAATGAATACCGTTATGCATGAATTAATTTCAATAGACAGAACAAGGGCTCCACATTTTATAGGTTATCTTGTAGGGTCGTGTATTATTCGCTTATCATTTTAAATTGTATTGACATTATGCGTAATAATGGATAATTCATTGTGTCCTTGCTTTACAATCCGACTGATCGGAACAATGCAAACAGAAAAAAATGTATTTTATTTTTAGAATGACATTTCATACTTAAAGGTATTATTTTGTATATTTTTTTTATTTTATAATCGTGTAATATCTGAATACATATTATTGATAAGTAGCTCTCATGGAATTTTCGTGATATTTCAGAGATTAATGATAAGGGTGAATAAAAGGCTGTTAAATATTATGAAAGCTTTTTTATAAACTATATCCACGAATAAATTCTTCATAAAATATAATATAGGCTATATATATCATCACAATAAGACCAACAGGAGCGGAGCAATGCGGGTAATACTGCGGGGCACAGCTAGTTGTCAATCTATATTTATATAACTATTTTATCTCCTATGCATGAACTGATGAGTAAATAATCACAGTTCGAGAATTCAATAGTTTAGATAAGTAAGTATTAACTAAAGAGTTCACAAAAAGGGAAATAATAACGTAAACACTTGTGCTTTGAACTTCAAAACGCACCCGGGCCGTGCTTCAATTACATTTAACAAAATGTAAATCATCATTATGAATATTTTGCGTTTTTAAAACTCTAAAGCATAACTGAAGCAGTCGGAAAGTTTTCAACAAAAACGAAAGCAAATTCAAACGTATCCTCACTATAAAATACATGACACTGTTCTGTTCAAAATAGGTACTACCTTTAGAAAGTAAATATCAACAAAATTTGGATCCCCGATGACGTGAGGAATATTGTACATAATTAATTCATGCATTGGAACAAATGAATAAAAAAACATTGGATAATCTAGAAAGTTGTTCAAACGTGACACTTATATTATATAGCAATAAAAATCTACGCAGTCGCGGGGAATCTTGTCCCTACGGCCTACGTCACTACGGAGGTCATTGTCGCGTCATATTATGTGATATTATTATGTTTTGTTTACAAATAAACCTGACATAGGTTTAACAGATTCCCCTTTAAACCTGTTAGTGACGTCATGCTTATAAAAGCAGTTACTAAATCCATACTAAATCTAAATATACATATTTATGTAGTTATAGTCGCTTTGCATGCCGGATTGAACGTTTTTACGTATTCGCTCTGTTTTTATCATGACGCTGTATAAATAGAAATATAAGATATAGCGTCATTCATAATATACTCGGTATAATGAATGAATAATTAAGAATGAAACTGTAATTTTTCACAAGAGAAGATTTCCACGTTTTTTGTAAATTCAATTCTTTAAAAAACACTATTATAATAAGGATTTAGAGTGATTCGTATTCACATTTGGCTAATTTGCTAAATTATTTTTTTTTTTGCTGAAAACAATTTGAAAATCTCTTTTAAAATATTATTATCCTTAATTCCAAGAATAGCTGTAGTGAAATGTTTTCAAGCCAATATGATGATGATAATCATTATTTAAGTTAATTATCACTAAAAAAACATGTTTTCCATAACTTTGCGAAAAGGAGATATCACAACGGAGACCTTATACCTAATATTATTATTTAAGAATATAATGTCAACTTATTTAAAACAAATATAACTAATTTATACTTTAATAGCAGTGTACCTATGTTTGAAAGCATCTTCCCAACTCAAGCGGCAATGTTTTAATGAGTTTTAGATCAAAAGGACAAAGATGAAACAACATTCGAACAATATGCGTAATTCATCTAATTACTACATATTATAAAACACAAACATACATAAAACATATACAACAAAGTCTTTGTCGCTGTCTATCAGTCCCTATGTATGCTTAGATCTTTAAAGCTAAGCAACGTAATGGATTTTGATGCGGTTATTTTAATAGATAGAGTGACTCTCAAGGAAGATATTAGTATATAATAATTTATTATCTTGTAAGCAAAGCGGGCGAAGTCGCGAGGGGAAAGCTAGTATAATATAATGATCCAATTACTCAGTATAAATTATTAATAGCCTCTTAGCATCCTCTGCCCTTACAAGGCCAAGTGACTGTTAATAACGATTAGCCCTACAGAATAAAGCTCATTATGTTTATTTCCATTGAAACATCAATAATGAGTCATTAACTTGTTTACCATGAAAACTGTCATAGGTTTTTACTTTATCCATATTAATGAATCGCTGTCGTTGTCCTACAAGGGATTGACATATTAATTATGTCTATAGTAATCTTAGGACTGATTGATAGGCTGAAGGATTGAAATCCTTAGTTAAAACTTATTCGTCGAATAATGTATAATACTACCATTTTAAAAATGTATTCTAATTGCCCGTATTTGACAGTTTACGTGACATTTTAATATTATCGTGTAATACTTTATTGGACGGGTAAGTTTTATCCAAAGATTGAAAAATCGGCCCTTAGTTATTTGAATTACATATCTGGGGGAATTACTTGGATATTTTAAATGCGTTTGGTGTGCTTCCTTCCTAACTGTAATGTTATTATAATCTAATTAATTATTATCAGATTGATTTTGGTTGACATTCAACTTATTTGTAACTAGCTGCTCCGCGCGGTTTCACCCGGGTGGCTCCTCTCCTGTTGGTCGTAGCGAGCTTAATATGATATTAAGCTCTGGGTTTGTTTCATAACATAAACTCTATTCATTTAATATTTTTATTAATTAATAAATGTTATTATTACATTTAACGTTGAACCATCTTGTTGTTCTAAACAAAATTACAAGCACATTAGAGTGATGTATTTGTTATGATGCCTTTTTTTATAAGGTTAAATTATTGCATATATTAAACTTCTTTATATACGAATTAAATCTTACATATTTAGGTGTTTATCACATACATCAATCAGGCGTTAAATTAAAATTTGTAGATATCACTGTATATATATAAAAATAAAAAAATATATTTAAATGTTACCCGAGGCTTATCTTTCTTAGTAACTGAATTAACAAAATGTGAATGTGTTGAGAATAAAGGAAGAATAAAGGTAAATGTATTGTGTTCAAAATAAAAATAAAAATAAAATAAAAATTTGGTATTAAAAATATTCCACTTCTTAATGGCAAATATTTATAATTGAAGGAAAAAAACCTGCAGCAAACGTAGGTTGTTTACAATTTTTCTGGGATTTCGCACTATTGTGCAAAGTTTAACCACTGGGGCAATTTCGTTTATAACAAAAAGTTAATAGACTCAATAATTTATGTTTCAGTACATTTAACTTACAACGTAATTAATCTCGACATATTTCTTAAAAAACTTTTTTAAATAATTTTGGGTTTAAGTATGAACGTAATTCTTTTTTAACAAATCTTAAACCGCCTTCAAGTTGTCAGAGTTAAACCAAATTTCATAGGGACTTCACGGTTTTCAATTAAAAAATAATGATCATCATCGATTCACCCATTCAAATTTGAGAGCCATCAACGCAAGAAAAACAAAAAAATATACAGCCTGATTTGGAACCTCCTCCCTTTTTTGAAGTCGGTTGAAAAAAATGCCTTCATTAAATGATATTCATATACCTATTAACAATAAAATAATAGTGGACATCCTTTTGATACAAAAATTGGCTCAAGTTCATGATGCTTCCTGTTGCGGCCAGACCAATTTTTAGTACATTTGTACTATTACAGATGTGATCATATGTGAATACCTAACAAAGTAACTTCAATGTTACCCTAATTTGTAGTAAAAGCAATAAAATACAAAGGTGCAAATGCATTGATTCATTTTATTGAATTTTATGGGTGTGCCGATGACTATGTGCTCTAGTGAATACTATTTCTAATACCAAGTAGGAGTGTCAAGGCTATTAATTTTTATTCTATAAACCAAAGCAAGCACTTTATATTAAACCAAGCAATTTATATCATTTTCATGTTGTTTTCTTAGCTAAGCTGAGAGATCTTGCTATTTGCATCCTAATTTATTTTGAATTTAAATAATCTAAATAATAGTACGTGATCTTCCAACTTCTAATTAGATCATATCATATCAACTTTCTTTTTCAATATTTGCACACCCAATCAATGGGTAGAATGTGTATTAGCCACATAATATTGTAATTAAAACATCTATAATTTGTAACTACATTCTTGCAAATAAATATAATTTGAATTTGAATTTGGTTAGTTAGGGCCGTAAAGGCGCAGTTTACTACTGTAAAGGTAGATTTTGATAATTACATCTTATTATTATCACGCAAAAAAATAATGAAGGGGTTTCACAATTGTGTTTTATTTATGAGTATACAGCTGACCTTTTCCTGAAATCAAAAAATAAAAAACAAAACTTATTTCGTATGGTACTTTCACATTGTTTTGGTTAAGTGAATGATCTGTATAGAATGTTATAAATACCAAACGAAACCTTGTTATTTATAGCAATAACTATATGGCTTAATTTTAAAACTACAATTGTAAGTATAAATAACTATAAGTGTATTATTTATACTATAATTTCATTTCTCTTTGAAAAAAAAAGAATAGAAAACATTCTAAGAATAATAACAACAAGGAAAGCCTTCAAAAAGCTCGTTTAATTACATAATGACATGCAAAAATTGCTCCCAATACGCTGTTAGTTTCATGAACCAATAATTATTATCGAATCATTTTCCGATAACGCCGCTGGACACATAATAGAATTTTCTTCTTTTTAGTAATTTTTTTCTTGAGCTACCTTTTTAAATTTATTGACCTGATTACCTTATGAACAGGTTACGTGGAAGAGCTCATAAATTATAATTTATAACATACTTAGTGATAGGGCCGCTAAATTAATTTATTAATTATTAATTATTTAATAGGTATACATTTTTTTCCCCTTATGTAAAAAGCTCTTGTTTTTCTGCGCTGTACCATTTTGTATGTACCGCGCGAAATAGCTAGACAACATATAAGACAATTGTTTTTAAACTTATTTAACACGTTCGCGGACAGTTCTCAGTAGCTGCAACTTGTAAACCAGTACGGTTTACAAGTTGCAGCTACTGAGACACTACTTTTTTTCATACATTGCCCAGGGGCGTAGTGTTACAACACATGGTTAAAAAACCATATGATATGACAGAACGGATATAGGCGTAAACGTCGTAAGTACTCAGCGTCAGATTCATAGTCACCATCATCAGCAAATGGGTATGGACTCGATTCAGGGGTAGACGCTGCATCAAACAGGTCTTGAAGACGTTTTTGTTCTTTTTCGAACGAGTCTCGAGACGCCATTTGCAAAAATATTCGTTACAAATTTAGTTCAACAAAATCGTGTTCACAACAAACAATAGCAACGTAAATATGTTGTTTACATAAGCAACTAGACTTGAATTAGTACATCCAGTATGAGTAAAACAATTAAATTACGTTGGAAACAAAATACTCACTTTCTAAACAACAATTCACACGCGGCACGCGGGATCACCGCAGCGGCGCAGTACTCGACTAACCGTATGCAAACATGACGCCCACGGGCGTAGTGTGCGCGGGGAGAGGGGTAAAAAAATATGAATGTATGCGTGGAAGTACCTTCCTTTGACGAATTTTTGTAAATAATGCAGTGACAGTACAAAAGTCTTAATTATACCTGTGATGATAGTACAACATGCCGTTCTTTATGATAGTATGAAAAATCGCTCGTCGTTTGGCGTACTGATTTTATGCAAGTAAAAACTGATACGTCGACAGACGTACTGTCGTATCACTTTTAGCTGTCTAGACGCCAGTGGTCGTTACTGTCCGCGAACGTGTTAACGTAGCTGCATTTTTTTTTAAACTACCGATAAAATGTTTAATCTTCCAACATGGTTGTACCTATTTTTTTTATTATCGTTTTTGACACACAAAAAAATATATTCTTCTAAATGTAAAAATTACATTTTAAAGTCGATAAAATGTAAATGTTACCCGAACTTGCAGTGCACGCTTATAAGGGCCGATTTTTTCAATCTTTGGAGAAAACTTATTCGTCGAATAATGTATAAAACTACCATTTTAAAAACGTATTCTAATTGTCCGTATTTGACAGTTTACGTGACATTTTAATATTATCGTGTATTATTGGACGGATAAGTTTTTGTAGAAGCATTGAAAAATCGGCCCTGTATATATACCCTGTATATAAGTATATTATATTTACTATAGGTTTAAAATTATTTTAATTATTTAAGTGCCTGTCAAAAATGATAGAAGCTATAAGTGCTTATCTAAAGTGACTTTATAATAGACTGTGATAATAGTCACCTTTGATAACTCATGGCTTACTCATGGCTTCTGACAGAATTCAAAAACCTTGAAAATAAGTAGCAGGTAATTAGCTTCATGACGCACTTTCGTGATGTTGATAAGATCCTATAACATGGTACCTACCTATATATATATTTTGTGCATAACCGCAAAGAAGCAATCATGTCATAAATTAAAAGTAAAATACTCTATCCATATGCTAGATTAGAGTGAAGACTCAGTGACGCCAGACCTAACTAATTAGACATATCACCATGGAGCGAGCAGCCTCGCAAAGGAAGCTAGCTTATCCGAGAAAAATGTCTATCAAATCAAATGTTCTGTCATTTCAGCCGAGGCACGTCCACACTGACCGAGCTGCTTTGCGCAGCAATTACTTTGCAAGGCTGCTCGCTCTGTAGGGATTCGCCTATTTTCTAAAAAAACAAATTGTGGGACATCAAAATATAGTGTTTATAAAAGCAAAGCTTGCGTAACTACAAAGTTCGTTAGACGGCCATTTCGTTCGGCCATTACGTTGAGAAAACAGACATAAAGTAAGTCCAATATTCATACATTAAACCAATAGCCATACACGCTACAGTCTACAGTACAGGTTTAATGTACAGGTACTGCGCAGGTAGACCTATCAAGTAGGTATACCATAGCGTGTATGGCAGCCATAACGAAGATCCATTGGGTTATTAATTGTTTAGAACTTCAGCCGCCAAGCGAATGAAAAAAAATGCAAAATCAAATTAAAGCAATCATAAATTTAATTTCCAAAATATAAACGAGATCTTTCGCTCATGTCTACATATTACGTCATACGTGGTTATATTCAAGTTTTTTATAAATTATATTAGCATATAAAAAGGATAACGGTCGATTGAATTATATAATATCTTGATAATACTTACTTACGTCTTGACTCTTGATATTTATGAGGATAAATAATAACAAATTTTGAAGACTAATTTAAATGTTTTTGAAAGCGAAAAGCTACCTTATTTACACCGTGACGTCATTCCAAGCTGAATAACAGGTACATAATCCTATGTTAGAAGTATATTACGTACTCAATCTCAGGATCGATTGGACGGACTTCAAACATTCTTTCACCGTCGATATGTATCACAATAAAACCAATAGGAGCGAAGAAATGCGGGAAAAACCGCGTAGCACAGCTGGTTTAGTTTTTTTTTATGAGAGAGGAGGCAACAGAGTAGACGCGACGCCTGATGGTAAGCGTTCAGCGTCGCCCATAAGCACCCACAACGCCAGGGACATTGGAAGTGTGTTGCCGGCCTTTTAGGAAAGAATACGCTCTCTTCTTAAAGGCCCCAGATTGTAACCATTCGGGAATACCGTACTAGGAAGCTGGTTCCATATGACTGTTGTGCGCGGAAAGAAGCTCCGTTTAAAGCGCGCAGTTGTCGACCGCCAGCAGTCAAGGTGGTGAGGGTGGTATTTCTGTTTATGGCGGGCTGTGCGGTAATGGAACTCAGCGGTGGGTAATGTTCCAAACAATTCCTCAGAGCACTTCCCATAGTAAATGCGGTAGAGAACGCATAAGGAAGCGATATCTCTTCGCAATACCAGTATACAATAGAATACTATATATGTTCAAAATATCTGTGAGAAGTAATGTTAAGTTGCTACTAGTGATTTTTATGAGTAATTATTCATTATAATGAATGCTCTTTTATTATACGTATCGATTCTTATAAATACGCCTGAAGTGGACTTAAAAGCTTTCTGAAATTATCCAACATTTTAACGCTCTGCACTGTATATTTTGAGTTATTAGCGTTTTAAGCAGCAAAATCATTCAGTTACTTTGCACAGTATAAAATTTGCAACCACAAAATTAGAATAAACAGTAAATTATTCAAGACTAATCACAATAAATTTACTCCACGAGGATAATTGGCAGAAAGTTTTTGGATCTTATACAATATTGATGAAATTATTGATAAGTTTTACATTTGAAAAGGCACTTTGGGACTTTCGGACTACGGAAATATTTATATTTTCGAGCACGGGGATGTAATTCAAACATTTCTTAAATTTGGTGATGATCAAGTTTTTTTTTTATGTAGGTATTATTTCTATCGTTTTTATTTGACCAGATATTAAAAGAGCGTGTGTGCCGAGCACACGTGACAGAAGTAAAACTTCTTTGGCAAGTTTCAAAGATAGTAAAATCGTCGCCTTACTCCATGGCGTGACGGTATTGCTATGACGCGATCGGGAAATTTTTCACCCAACGCGCCTATAAAGTTTCACTTCAAAAATGCTTTTTAATAAACATGTAAATATTTTAAGTCTTTAATTGTATCAATTTCAAGAGGCCAGTCAAACAATCGGAAGAAGGCACCGGAACCTAAATATTGAGTTTAGTTAAGTTATTGAATTCTAGTAATTAAGACGAAACTTCATCAAGTTTGTTCCTAAATTGTAATAACAACACTAATATTTGTTGTACAATGTTGTTTATCCTAGGTATATAAAACTATCGATCAAATAAACTGTAGGCAATATTATAATCTTCTAATTTTCTAAACAAGAAGAAGAAATTTATTAAAATGAATTATGTAATAATCGACTGTAAATTGCATATTTCCGATTAATACATTATAAAGTTTAACATAAATACAAGTGGAGATAATTGTAATCCGTAGCGCGTGCCTTTATGCAAGTCATACTTATCAATTACAGTATTGTAGCATGTTATTATTTGTAATCACTTGTCTGTATCGATTTTCATAAAATACGCAAGTCATTCGAAGCGACCAGTGACATATCTCTCTCTCAAGAGCATGAAAAAAGTGAAGTCCCATGTCCCCTAGTTGGGTAAGGGGCATCGATTTTCTTTAGGGACAGGTCAGCCTTCTGTGCTACCAGACCGAGACTTTTTTTTTTTCTTCGTCTCCACCGGGAATCGAACCTAGGACCTATGCTCACGCTTCAACCTCTGTACCAAGAGCATGAAAACAATCGTCAAAGTAATCGTATCGTTATCGATAGCATTTGTATAGATAGGACTTTGAACAAAACAAAACATTAAACAAACACTAATTTTTTTTTTATACTACTTCCTACTAATATTATAAATGCAAAAGTTTGTGAGGATGGATGGATATTTGTTACTCTTTCATGCAAATATCTAGTACAAAATCGATTACAATAAAATTTAGTATGTTGGTAGCTGAAGATCCAGATTAAGATAAAGGCCACTTTTTATCCCGAATGTTTTTCTTTAAAAACGCTGCCGAAGCCGCGGGCGGAAATCAAGTATCGTCAGTTTGTATGTGTGTATTTTGATCCCTATTCCCGCTTAAATTCCAGGATATTGCTCTATTACTATATTCCAAAGATTATCCCAAAAAATCGATGTGTGACAAAATGATAAATACACAGTTATTTAGAAATCACAGATTGATACAAAATTTTATTTGCTATACGTAGGTAAACATATGATATTATATAATTTAATATAATATGGGTCAAAATAACAAGCGATACAAGGAAAATGTACCGTAATATTGTTCGATAGAGCGTCAGTCCGCCAGAATGGTTACCTATCTTAATCTCGAATTTTAATATTCCGAATATCATAATCCAGAAAACGTTTGGACATTTTTTCATAACCCCGAATTTTAAAATTTCGAAGTTTTGTTTGCCATATAATCGCAACTCCGAATTTCATTTGCCCATTTCTTTATTTGTACGACGTTTTACAATCCAGACGAATGAGTTCCAGACATACGAAATCTAAATGCACAAAATCCAGATGACCGCAATCCATATGCACGAAAGCCAGATTTTTAAAACACAAATTTTTGAAATACAGTTGATTGATATCCAGACAAACAATGTCCAGATTTTTGAAATTCAAATAAACGATATCCAGCGAAACGAAATCCTTCCAGGGGGTCGCAGCACGAACCTAACCTAACCTACTGAATAGATTTTAACACTTTAACCTTTCTGTAATGGGCAAGTAAAACAATAGCGAGTCGGTTCTGGCCCTCGCCGGCCGCTACCGCGGCACGCTCGCTTCGCTCGCTCGGCTCGTGCGTGAGGGGTCACAGTTCAAACCTAACCTAACCTACTGAGTCGAATTTGACACTTAAACCTTTTTGTAATGGGCAAGTAAAACAATAGCGAGTCGGTTCTGGCACTCGCCGGCCGCTGCCGCGGCACGCTCGCTTCGCTCGCTCGGCTCGTGCATCGGGGGTCACAGTTCAAACCTAACCTAACCTACTGAGTCGAATTTGACACTTAAACCTTTCTGTAATGGACAAGTAAAACAATAAATTTACTTACTGACATGTTTATTTTCAGTCGATAGTAATAGTAAAGTGCAACATAAACGAAAACTACGTAAAGGTCCTGAAAAATATTTATCAGGGTTGTGTGAGTCAGGTGAAACTAGAGTCTCGAGGTCCGGATATATCGATTTGCAGAGGAGTAAGGCAAGGCGACCCGCTCTCACCGAAGTTATTCATAATGGTACTACAACACATTTTTAACAATCTTAACTGGCAGTTCGATGGCATAAGAGTAAACAGAGCTCAACTTACACACCTCAGATTCGCAGACGATATTGTTCTTTTCGCTGAAACAAGTAAAGGACTAGATAAAATGATAAACAACCTTAATGAAGAAAGTGAAAGAGTAGGTCTTAAAATGAACGAGGACAAAACAAAAATACTGACGAACAGCCACAGACATGCTATATTCCTAAATGGAAAGCCACTTGAATATGTCAGCAATTACATCTACCTAGGCAAACAACTATCCTTCGAAGACAAAAGCGAAGAACTAGAGGTCGTGCGGCGAACTAATATAAGTTGGAAAAAGTTCTGGTCCTTAAAGGAAATTTTAAAAGGCGAATTTCCCCTTCATCTAAAAAAAATTGTATTGGACACATGTGTCTTACCTACCCTTACATATGGTTGCCAAACGTGGACATACAGCTCCAAAATAAAAAGTAAAATAGTAGCATGCCAGAAAGCAATGGAAAGGAGTATACTTAAAATAAGAAAAATACAAAAAGTAAAAAGTGAAAAAATAAGACGAAAGACAAAAATCATCGACGCTTTACAATTTGCACTAAAACAGAAATGGCAATGGGCGGGACATATAGCAAGATGCACGGACAAAAGATGGACACTGGAGACAACTATATGGAAAGGGCCGAAGGGAAAAAGAAATGTAGGACGCCCTAAAAAAAGGTGGATAGAAGATATACAAAATATAGCAGGAAACGAATGGAGAAAAAAGACAAAGGACAGAGATACCTGGAAAAAGTTGGAGGAGGCCTATACCCGAGAAGGGGTTCCAATCAATGGTACTGATACTGGATAACGTCAAAAATTAAAAATAATTAGAAAAAAAATTAAATTAGTATTAGTGATTAAAATTTAAGTTAAAAAAAAATAGTGTAAAAAATAGTGTAATTTTAATATGTAAAATAGCTTTTAGTATGTAAACTACCTGTAACAAAATTTCTTGTGGATTGGAAATAAACGGGCTTTTTATTATTATTATTTTTTAGTAAAGGTTGTATGGAAATCAAATAAAAAGATTATGAAAATCTGGCAATAGTTTATCTGTTATACGATTATATGGGAACCAAATAAAAAGATTATGAAAATTTGGCAATAGTTTATTTGGAAAATGGTACGATGGGAAACAAAAAAAAAGTATTCTGAGAATCTGGTATAATGAGATCTGTATTATGAAAATACGGGAAACAAAAAAATACTTTTTAAAAATCTGGTTTTGGTGCATCTGGAAATTGATTCATCTGGGAAATTAAAAAAGGAATTTTAAAAATTTGTCATTCATTACATCTGTCTTTTAAAAGTTCTAACAAACGTTTTCGGGGTTTTAATATTCGGGTAATAGAAATTCGAGTTTTTAACAGGTTACCCGCCAGAATAAAACTAAACCAGTAATTTTATTAGCTCTACTTCTTATTGTTTTTACATACATTGCATAAACATAGATAAATAAAATAGGCTTTGATAATTTACGTCATAGAATCAGTTATATTTTATAAGCTGTCCTGTCAGACGTCATTCTGTCAAATGTCAAATTCCTCCAAATCATTCCTATCAAGTTACGTAAGGGCCGGCGCCCACTGCCGGCACGGCGTGGCATGGCAGGGCAGAGGATTTTATTACTAACTAGCGGTCTGCCCCGGCTTCGCCCGAGGTACATAATATTTACGTTTTCTCTACATAAGAACCATCCTCGTACTTCAAGGAATATAATAAAAAAAGAATTATCGAAATCGGTTTAGCCGTTCTCGAGCTATGCGCTTACCAACACATTTTGCGATTCATTTTTATATATAAGATGAAGTTATTTTGAATCTTATTTCAATCAGTTTAGAATTCAAGTTACTTTATTTCGATGCCACGATGCCGCGACGTATCGCAGGATGCTGCAGCATGACGCGGCACGCCGCAGGATGCGGCGGCATGACGTGTCTTGCTGTTTCATTCCAAGGAATGCCGCGGCGCGCCATTGCATCCCGCGAGGCGTATGCGTCACTTTGGGGTCGAGAAATTATGATTGCTAGCTAGTTGAAATAAGGTTGAAACTTATGCAGCATTAGTGGGGCTTTTAGCAGGATGCCACGGCATGCCACTGAATGCCGCGGGATCACGCAGCACGCCGCGGGATGCCACTGCACGCCGCGGGATGCCATTGCACGCCGCGGGATGCTCTGCCGTGCCATGCCGTGCCGTGCCGGCAGTGGGCGCCGGCCCTAATATGATATAATGTACATGGCTATTGGCTATTAATAATGAAAATCCGAAGTGAATTGATGTTAAGGCATTTGACATCTACAATTCTTGAAAGCAATAATCAATTGTTTTATTATTTTGATCTGGAATATAAAATACGACAGTTTATGGCTTCATCCATTTTTTTTTACAATGCCAAAAAATATTAAATTGTTTAATGATACGATTACTTAATAAGTACCTACATCTTGTTTGTTTATTAGTAAACTAGCTTCCGCCCGCGGCTTCGCCCGCGTGGTGTTTTGATAAAAGGTAGCCTATGTTCTTTCTCAGGGTCTAAAGATTGTCTGTGCCAAATTTTATCAAAATCGGTTGAGAGGTTTAAGCGGGAAACCGTAACAGACAGACAGAGTTACTTTCGCATTTATAATATTACTAGGGATTACAATCCAATTGAAAATCATTAAAGAGTAAGAAAATTAACAATTACGAACAAAACTTCAATACAAATGTGTTGGGCAATTTAATTGAGACAAAGACGTGCTTTTGAAGTGAGGAAAATGAAGTAAATTCAAGAGCATAAAATAAGATTCAGCACTATGCCGTCACTTGTAAGCTGTCCAACTGAGTGCAGATGAGAATTCGAAAGTACAGGTAGAGATTTTTTCCCCTTGTCTCCTGGGCCTGTAGTCTATTATTCTTTACGAATATAATACCTATTGGATCGGTTATTGCCACTATAGAAAGAGAAGAAGAATATAGTATCTATTGTATTATGTGTGTTTTCGGAATATAGGTACTAATCAATATTATACTTACAATATAAAAATACCTAAATTATATTATCACCACTTTTAGTTTTATTTTTCGTATGGCTAAAACAAGCTTTTATATAAGCATTTTATGTTCATTATAACAACAATTTGCCTGCGAAAGAACTTATAATAAAACTGCAACATAAAAGAAATGTATTTTTTATAAATTATCTTTTTTACTGATAATATTGTGGGTGTAAAACTAAAAATTAATGTTTATGCGTTAATCTAAGAATATTAACATAATTAATTAAAACTAATAAAATAGGTACAGTTTGTTATCAATTTATCAAAAGTTAAGTTTATTGTGTGGGTTTATACGTTGTTTTCTCTGTAAAATAATTTGAGATGAAACATTTGAAAATATTAACTTATAAAAACAAATCATTATATTTACAACGAAAAATAATTTCAGACCAAATCAGGTCCATATTATTATAACTTTATAAAAGAAAATATAGTAGGTATAAGTGGTGTAACTACACACGTCTTTCTTTTAAATCTAAAGATACAAAGGTAGTGTCGCTCCGAATTTTTTAAAGTAAGATATCAGAATAATTTATAATAAAAAAAAGGATGCACGTGTAGTACTTACTTATTTTTCTCACAGTCATTTATGATGTTCACATTATAAATTGTAATATTCAACATTACTGAAAAAAGCTCCGTTTACATAATTATATACCTAACTGTCTATATACATAATATAGTAAATATAAACTAGTGACCAAATTTTAAACTTCAGAACGGCTCGACAAACTCATCAGATGGTCTCTTATTTAGAGAAAATATATACAAGCAGGGCAGAACAATGTTTGCCCGGAAATCCAGTTTAACAAAATGCACGAGTTGATGCGGTAAGCATTCTTTCTACAATCCGGAAATTTGTACCTAATAATGTTGAAAATAAAGAGCCTTAATTACCTTGATAATCGCCAGTACTCATTAAACACGTGATAAACATACATAAAGATCAATCACACCTGACTTTATTGTTTTTACACGTGTTTTTAACATAAAGCATAATATAATCAGCGCTGTTTATGTAATCAACATAATTACAGTAGATCCGATGACCTGCCGAGAGAATACGAAGAACTGACAATTTGTTATAATAACATCGTTAAAATGCAATTTAAATAATACTTTACTATTAAAAATGTGATCTATTATAGTTTGAAGATATTCTTCCCTACAAAATAAATAGGTAGTAGGGTCAGTGTACCACTAGCTGACCAAGCACCAATACATGACCGCAATTCAAATATACGCGCCAATTAAGAAAATACGGCAGCCCCAGATGATAGTTTATTGTTTTTTCTGTATAGCAACATCATCTATTAAAACGACACGACAACTGTAGCAAAAATGGTTTTGCCAAGTGTGGAATTTATCCATTTAACATTTCTGCAATAGACTTTATGAGATGTATGGACCACGAAACTAGAAAAGTTGCGCCTGTCATGCAATCTACATTGGAGACTGAAGTTGGCGTAGAGATCCTTTTATTGATAGAATATAACATTTAATTAAAAAACCTTCAATTTAAATACAGACTTTTTTTTATTTATTAAACAAAACTAATGTTCGAAAAAGGACATTTGATTCATTTTGAAAATGGTCAACTTTTAGAGTAATGATGGTCAGATATTGGTGATCAGTGGTCAGGTAATGGTACTTTTAGCAGAAGTAACTTTCAGAGTAGTTTTCATAAAACCTTTAAAGGTTATCAAATTGATACTAAGAACAATAGTTGCAGTGAGTATTCAATTATCTGTGTCCCAAAAATAACATTGAACGTAAAACAAATAAGCCGTTTTTTATATATAGCTAAAGATAAAACCGCTTAAATGGTCAACTAGTGGTACATCCACCCTACTTAGTTTATGGTAGAACCCCAAAAATGGTTACAAATACGGAACCTCTATAATGTATCGATATTTAAAACATTTATTTATCCCGAGCAATAAAGCTTCTTATAAATTCCATAAAATGTATTTGTTCACATGGGAATTTAAAAAAGCAACTACAGTACATTAGAAGTCAATGTAAAACAAAACATTGCTTTATAATCAGATAGCTTTCATTGAGGAGATCCTTCTACAGCCTAAGTGCTAAGGTTTATCCAAAGGGTAATGCTAATTACATTTGCTAAATAAATGTGTTTCTTGCTTTTTTCCCACTAAAGTGTATTATTGAAGATGCCTATTACGTAGTAATCGGTTGGAGAGTTTTTCGTAGATCGTAATTAAGACAACACGTGTGTTGAATAAAAGTGTCATGTTCCTTCTATTTTTGTACCAGTTGTTTAACAACATTATATCATACTAGCTGTGCCTCCAGTTTTTACCCGCAGTACTTCACTCCTGTTGATTTTAGCGTGATGATAATATTATAATATAGCCTTCCTCGATAAATGGGCTACCCGAAAGAATTTTTCAAATCGGACCAGTAAGTTCCTGAGATTAGTGCGTTTAAACAAACAAACTCTCTCTAATACTATTCGTATAGATGATCAAAATGTTAGGAACTTTTAATACGCTGTCATAAAACTGAAAAAAAAAACAACTTATTGAACATTATTTGTTGCCTTGTCACTTCTTAAAAAACTTGATAAATTTAAGGAAAAGCATTGTATAGATTTTTTATAGGTCTGTACTTCAAAGGATACAAATTATGCGGTATGATATAGGTATGTACCTAAGTGGAAAACTGATACCTCCCTTTTTCCGGCGCGCACGCATTTTGTTTTATATAATTCGTCATTATTCGCGTGTGTTATTGAATTAATAAATAATGAATTAATTAAATAGCGTGGGCCTATATCTTGCACTATATAAGTATTATTAGTCTGTATTTTTCATTCGTTTCATGTAGGTATTGAATTATTTCTTTTAAAACGCCGAAGAATTAAATCATATAAGTTTATTATAAGTAAGATTATATAGAGCGATAACACATAATAAATTCTCTAATACCTATACCTCTAATAGCTTATAAACAACATAACCAAGTTGTTGTATGACGCAAATTCTTATACTCTGACATATTCGCGAAAGACGCAAAGCATTAGTATTGAGCTAGGTTAACAACGTCATGGTGATTAAATATAATTATTTTATAAGATAAATGTTAATGTTTATAGCCATGATCGTATCTTCTCCCGGATTTCATTCTGCATCCTTAAAATATCAGGTTATAAAGGGTGCGATTTAAATGTCATTGATTAATGGAACTTAAAATTGATAAAACTGATCCTTAATTACTCCGTTTAAGCGGTCCTTTTACTGCATATTACGAATTCCTCTTAAAACATTTAGGTAAACAATATTAATAAATAATCTTCTGTCATTTAAGAATATTGGATGTAATATCGGCAAATATTATATTAATTTAAAACTAAGATAAATTGCCTCCTTACATGAAATATTATTAAGTACCTAAAAAGTAGCAATTTAGAAAGGCATTGAGACTAAAGTGTAATTTTAGGAATGCGTGCGTGTCAACTGCTTGGAACTCTAATGACGACTCTAGGGAACAATTCTTGAAATATTAGACCGGGAGATACTGACACAAAATTTCGAGTCATTTGTAACAGGATGGCGGTTCTACAGGGTTCTTAGTACGCAATGACAAAAAGAAAAATGATGGTGTGAACGCTGGTACCGGCGGCTTAGTCGCGTGGGCGTTAGTTGAACCCGTCGGAAAATAGCGAAAGCCAAACGATTTGTAACAGTATGGCACTTATTTTTCCTGGAAGTTTGAGGATCAAAGAATATAAATACAAAATTTCAAAGATCTAGGTGTTGGAAATCTTCACTTATATAAATTAATACTAAATTAATTTTTCAAGTATGGCAGCACTTTTTCCCCCTACTAGAAGTATGGCAAATATAATAATGGTCACATTTTATCAAATACTCTCCAAAAATCCAAATGCAATACTGGTACAAAAAGTTTGGCGAAATAAATTTTTTTTGCAGATTTTCGGCGGTATGGCGACCATTTGGAATCGTCCGAAAAGTATGGCATGGCGATTTTCGTAAATGGCTGCACGACGATGGTTACCTGTGCAAAAGTTAGCCTGGTACAAATGGTTGAATAATTGTTTTATTTAAATCAACATATTCGCGTCGGTATGGCGGGCTGTAAGTCACACCGGAAAAGTATGGCATGACACTACCGCCTACTTCTTTTTTATGGGCTATCGGTAAATACTAAAATTTTTGTGTTACAAATCGTTTGACTTTCGCTATTTTTCCGACGAGTTCGGCTAACGCCCACGCGACTAAACCACCGATACCAGCGATCACACCATCATTTTTCTTTTTATCATTGCGTACTAAGACCCCTGTAGAACCGCCATCCTGTTACAAATGACTCGAAATTTTGTGTCAGTATCTCCCGGTCTATATGTCAGAGGAGACTTGAGCTTGATTACAGAAGAAAATTGTAAGATAAACTAATATGATAATATCTGATTTATAATATACTCAAAATATCATATAAATTTTATAAAATGAAAACAATGGCGTCGCCATTTGTAATAAAAGTATGAACTCTCAAGCAAATGAAACTCTTTTATATTTTCATCTGATTTGTAGTAGTTACGAAATATTGGTTCGGGAAATAGTACTACAGAAGAGTATATTTGAAGTTACTCCTTATATAAAATATGAACGCTATAAGTAATAAAATATTTCTACAACCAAAAAAATCTCAAAAAAATAATAATATCAAAAAACTTTCATGTGGCTTTAAAGCGAAAACATTCCATGGGTTTATCACTTTCAAATTTATGTAACAAAGCTATAGATTTTACGATTTCTAATCCATGATGAAATTTAATTTACTAAACAGTCATAAATAAATTATATGTATTTTGGAAAATAAACGTCCAAATATGCAAAAAAAAATTCGCCAGTTACGTAGGACCAAAAAACCGGAATAAATTATATATCTAAGTAATACTCAGTCATCATACTTATTAAAACCTGTTTGATATACATACCTTTTGTTATAAAGTCATATTTAACAATTAATCACAAACAACATTATTGAAATTGCTTGTTACAATGACGTAAACCGCACCTGCAAATGTTCATGCGAGAATGTCAGTTATAAATCGCTTACATCTAATTTTTATTTTCAACTGACTTTTTAATAATTTATAATAGTCTTCAAGTACCTATGATATATTATGTTCTGAAAGCTCTTTTAAGTATACTGATATGAAGTTTGAAGACAATACCTCTAAGTAGCATTTACCTCTGGTCCCGTGGTTAACATTGCAAGGGTTGTTTGACATCCCGCAGTGAAATATACCTCGAATCTTATTCTAATCCTAATACATAAAGGCGAAAGTTTGTATGTATGGATGTTTGTTACTCTTTCACACAAATACTACTGAACCGATTACAATGAAATTAAGCACACATATAGAGGGTAACTTGGATTAACACATAGGATAGGTTTTATCCCGGAAATCCCACGGGAACGGGTTTTTCTTTGAAAACGCGGGCGAAGCCGCGGGCGGAAAGCTAGTGTTGTATAAAAGGATCACAGAGCACAGGAAATTAATTAATGAAACGGATATTAAATTCATTTTCATAACGCATTCATGTTCATGCCATTTCCCTGTTTTTCCTGATTTTATTGTTTATTCTGTGGTTTAAATTTGGGTATTTGAAATTAGCATGTGTATACAGAAAAAGGGTTTCCATTATAGAGGATTCCAATCTTTATTCGACGGTCTTTCTCTATATAAAACATACGGATAAATAAAACTTGTATATCACTAAAACACAAACATGGTTGATACAACTAATTACAATACAACTAATTACGTTCTGCGCGAACTTCACGCCCGCCAAGTTACGTTGGTCTTACTGTAGCTACGACGCTACGTTTGTAGTACATGTACTACACATGTACTACAAACGTACTGTTGTTAAACCGCTTGTGTTTTTATTTAGTGCTCGTACGTATGTAATTTATTGTGGATTGTCATAAATCAAATCTTTTTATCACTATTAATTTGTGTATACGATATTGTACACTGTTCAAGATATTCTTACCATATTATGAATAAAGAATATAGGTACTTATTATATTTGTGTGTTGTTTTTTTAAATCTGTGTAATTTTAATTTCTTTATATTATGCCTGCCATTTTATGCATTCTTTTAATACATTATACCTACCTACCCACCGTAGGTATAGTACCTAAAAACAGGGATTTTCTAAAAAAATACGTTCCACATATTTAAAATTGAATGGTAGAGCCAAATTGGGTAAGCCTTACATGGCCAATGGCCATACACTATAATGCTCGTATAACAATTCTTTAAACGCGTATTTAATAATAATAAATATAATACGAGTATAATTTACTAGCGGGGTCATAAGGTGTAGAAATTAGTATTATTACAAACAATGGAGGAACTCAACGCATATTATTTTAACGCGCCATTAAAGCGGTTTAAAATAACATTCTTAAGGGCTTGGTCTAGTAGTGCAAACAAATGCATCCTGTCATCCT
>CAJQZN010041212.1:0-12135 GCA_907164685.1 Colias eurytheme
GAACTTCAGCCCGTGCAAAGAAGAATTATGTAACAAAAGCAAAGATGAAAAAGCATTCAAAAGTGAAGAGGTTAAAAGAATATCATAATTGATAATTATACTCGGTAATACAAAGCTCAGAGTATAAATATCAACGAAAGAAACGAACGTGAGAACAAACAAAAACGTAAAAGGACAAATAAAATATAATTCCAACAAAAATGTGTAACATAATTTGACATATCGATTTGGATTTATTGTATCTGTATAGTACCTCTAATTGTTTTTACCTTCGAGAGATCTTTTGCGAAATACCCCTGTTGGTGCACGCCGAAAAGGTGGCAGCGTATTAATTTACGCCACACACGGTGAGCGTGCAACACACACAAACACACGAGAACAAAGACATGTAGACACGCACAAAACGCACACATAGGGATGTATCCCTTTAGCTGCTTTGTGTATTTGCTATAAGCGTCATTAGTCATAATGCTTGCCTAACAGTGGGCCTTATCAGTGTTTGTTAAGAGTAATACATAATATTATGTACTTTATATAAAGAAAATTAATTCTACACTAATCACCGATTAACATGCTGATCCCATTGAAGACCACGATGGGATAGATATGTAAACTGAATACTTAATCAAGTCTAGTATCGATAAATTTAAATACTCTAATCTATATCGTTAGACTTTAGCAGCTATATCAATTTACAATTAATATCGAACTATAATTAAAACGAAGTCATTCGAATTATAAGAACTATCGGCTACCGATATTTTCGAGACTAACAAATTACGAACTGTTTAGAGGAGAATTGTTTTAACTAATACTACATTACCTGCAACTGTGTTGTAATGGAATATCAATGAATCATCAATTTATTTTTATAACTCAAGCAAATACTTCATATTAGCTTTCCTCATTTTAGCTGAACTTACCTCACGTTTGTATGCAAAGCTTGATTTTTAATCTCGTCAAGATAGCAAACACAAGCCATACTCCATTGCAACACTTAATCATATTTAATAGGTCATGGAAGTCCATTACGACTCTATGGTCAAGATAATACTATAAAAATACATAATATTTCGAAAGGAGACTTAATTTTATTATAATAATGTTGTACACAACAATCTGATGGTATCCCATACAAAAGTCGTAATGTTCCAATCGCTAAATTTGCAAGAAAATTTACGGAAAATGTAAAAAGTGTACCTGAAATGGAGCAAAGTAATCTTAATGTCGGAGCTGATGATGTGCTGTATTGATTCGTCATTCCCTGGGTATGAGGTCGTGGAGCCGGCATGCTCAGTGTTATGGCTTTGTGGAACTTCCTTCGTCTTGGTTCTACTGTCACCACAGGAGATACAGCCACTCCCCTGCCCAATAGTTTGGCAGTCAGCTCAGAATCAATAATTTGAGCCTGTAAAAGTATAATATTTAATTCATCTGGTGACTTAACATGTATGGCTAAAGACCAAACGCGAATGGCTATAAATCATGCATTAATAGCGCGAACAGAGGTGCATATGATAGAAAATAAATTGCACTTACCCTCATTCTACAGAAAACAAAAGAAAGTATACCACAGAATCCTTGCGCAGGTTAATCGCACAATAAATCACTATGACGATATTGTAAAATAAAAATGGATGGGTGAGGTAGAGCAGATGGTGCATAAGAAAGCAAATATGAAAAATATGAAATCACAGCAAAAGCAGTAAGGAAAAATAAATTCACACTCGGTATTCACTCATTATTTCTCACACATGCGCTTTAAACTCAAGATGCACACAGTATGCTAGAACATAAGCTTTAAATACTAAATAATAAATTGCAAAAATAAAATATATTTACATCATGCAAATCTCACGTTTGGTCTTTAGGGGCATACAATACATTTCAAACATTCAAATATAATCGATATTTCATTGAAGCATATATGGAACATTAACCCAATAAATTTAGCAAATACCTTAAACATACATACAATAAAATACGTCACTCCAATTAACTGTCGACAATTCCGTAACATAACTATGCAAGTTTAATATGTAACACAATAAGTATTCAATACAAATAGCATGCTTACGATCTAACCTAAAGACCAACAAGAGAATACAAGACAAGTCATTCAAAACGCGTCAAACGCTGTGTGAGAAAAGTCTAGAACACAAACTGTTTCGGTGATTTCATATCGCTCAATACTTGCTTCAATTGAAAACAAAGTATTCACATTATATGACTTTTATTCATTTTCATCTACATATATACGCAATTTAAGTCAATTTCTAAATTTATTGGGTACATGTCTATAGAGGAGTAACGTATTGAAATTGAACCAATTGTAAGACGAATTACATTCACATGATTTTCAAGGTGTGTTTTTGAGCAATTTTGAATTTTACTTAAACTTTTAGATACATTGTATCAAGAGAAAGTAATACTTCATAGTGTGAATTAAAAGCATGATAAAATGTGAATATAATCTGTCTGTGAATAGATCTCAATAGTTGTTATATCACAATTTGCCTTACATCTTCAGTTTCTAAACAGTTAATACAAATAATATTGTTTTGGTTTGCAAATTAACTACAGCATATATCTCTAACTCGGTAGATTGCCAATTATTCAATTCCGTCTAAAAAGTATTTTTTAATATTCTCATTGAAGCTTATTAAATATAAGAATCGAGGATAGATATTACATAATAATTTTTAATAAAATAGACTACTAGGTATTATGCATAAATAAGTTTAAGGAGAGGTGAGAAAGAATAGATCAGCAATATATTTGCCCAAAGGTATATAAAACTATTCAAGTAAAACATCTACGATACACGCTCCACTATTCAATACAATACTAGCTTATTCATAATAGAAGACGAGAAGAAAACTATAAAATATGCTATACAAAGGATCAAAGAACAATAGACGTGTTTAATAAAAATGCTAATCGTATAAGAAG
The DNA here is from genome assembly GCA_907164685.1 of Colias eurytheme. NCBI lineage: Eukaryota > Metazoa > Arthropoda > Insecta > Lepidoptera > Pieridae > Colias > Colias eurytheme. Next base: position 2,953 of record CAJQZN010041212.1, read on the forward strand.
GAAAGGTTCTATTTCTTAAAATGGAAGTGGTGTCAATTCGTCAACTCGTATTGCTTTCTATCCAATAATGTTAAAGGAAATAGGAATTCAAGCTCCAAGTATAATTTATGTTTTTTATTAAATATATTTTTGTTACACTTTTGTACTACATACAGAAGGTACTTTGTACTACACTCCGTCAAACGTCAACTTAAGGCATAAGTAATAGCTAGCTGTAGAGCTATAATACATTAGTGTTGGTACTCGCCGCCGATTTATCATAAGTACGCGAACACGACCAACGCAGTCGGCAACGCGAACGGCGCGAAACATACCTAAACTTCGGAGTGAACCCCCCCCCCTGCTAATGCTAGGATTTTTCGGATAGTTTAAATAACTGCTGTCTTTAAATTATTGTCTTCATTCTTTTTTTCTTCAACATTATTAGAAAGATGCACAGTTACAAAGATTTTGTAACAAACAGAATTGACACCGATGTCTAAATTCTAAACTATTCGTACTGTTATATTATTTTGGCATTCGTTTTGTACTCTTGTTTTATCAGAGTTTATAGAACACAATACATTTGGCAGTCGGGATAAATAAATGTAAACTGCAAAGGTCGCTAAACACACATACAAATAAATAATTCTTAAAAATTAAACAGTGATTCAAAAATTTCAAACACGCATAAATATTTTTCTATGACTTAAGTCTATGGTAACTATAGTAACTATAAAATGTAAAGTATTCGATACAATATCATAAGTACTGTTTATACCGACTTAGTCGGTTCTAATTAATACTGACCGTATACTGACTTCTATTTTTATTCCGAAAGGTTTAATGTTCCCTAACACGTTTAAAATATCGCAGATTTTAATTAGATACAATTCACACATGTTTATTTGATATTGATATGTTGTACTTCTAAGGGTCGATTTTTCAATGCTTGGATAAAACTTATTCGTCGAATAATGAATAAAACTACCATTTTAAAAACGTATTCTAATTGCCCGTATTTGACAGTTTACGTGACATTTTAATATTATCGTGTAATACTTTATTGGACGGATAAGTTTTATCCAAGCATTGAAAAATTGGCTCTTAATAGAAGTCAGTAGAAACCCTGGGTATGGTAGAAATCCTACCAAATTAAAGAGAAACGTTTCTTCTTAGACACATTATTGACGGTGATCTTTTTCAAGTTTTTATCCTTAACTCCGGTGCGGGGTTTAAAGAGGTTTACCTGTAAGCCCACTTTGATCTTCTTGGTGAGAGCACCTTGCGGGAAGACGGCTTGGACTTGCGGGACTACCGAACTGGATACCATGCCACCTGCAAGGAAATAAATAAATTAAAAAAAAAACAGACACCAGCATATAATCTGGTTAAAAGACAATTTATATTTTCTATATTGGCTTGGAAATTCAAGTATATGGAATCTGTATAATGGAAGTAAGAATATTGGGGCGGTTCAGAAAAATGCATATATGAATAACTAGCTTTCCACCCGCAGCTTCGCCCGCGCAGTCAAAGAAAAACGCGCATAGTTCCCGTTCCCGTGGGATTTCCGGGATAAAACCTATCCTATTTCCCGGGGTAAAAAGTAGCCTATGTCCTTTCTCGGGTATCAAAATATCTCTATACCAAATTTCATGCAAATTGGTTCAGTAGTTAAGGCGTGATTGAGTAACAGACAGACAGACAGAGTTACTTTCGCATTTATAATATTAGTATGGATAGAAAAAATCCATGTTTAGAAAAATATATATCTCGAATCGGACTTATATTTAACATACACAACATACATTTTTAGTTACATATTATCTGAACCAGCCTAACGTTTTTTATCTCCAGTTTATTATCCATTCAAATACCTTGTATATTAGAATATTACGCAAAGTTTTTGGAAATATTTAAGTGACTTACCTTCAGGTCCAATAGCATGAACCTCCTGTCGTATACGCGATATCACAGCGAAATATTGTGGGAAGTCGTGGGTCAGAATGCGTGTGACCCGCGCTGCTTCCCAACTCCTCTCTTCCTCACTTGTATCTAGAGAAAACAGTTAAATTAGTATAAGGTAGTAAAATAACGAATCTTATATTAAAAAAAAGACGGGTTGCATTCCGGGAGTGCCGGCAGAAGTGAAAACTTGATTATTAACGTTGAGCATGTTTGATATTTTGGAATAGTATCCGTCTTACGCTTTTTCGATCAGGGCACGTTTCCTGACGCGAGTTTAAGATTTTATACCCATTACAGAAAAAGTGCTCAACGCCGCTAAAGATGTTTTCACTTCAAAAAATACTTTGAAAAATACTTCGAAAAACAACTACTACCTTTATCCCAATTGGATTAGGAAGAAAATTGAGATTTTCAATCTGTCAGTGACATATTTTAGAAACATTATAAGATTGTGGAATTGAATTTTAATTAGCAGTTACCTACAGAAAAAAAACACAAATTACATTGGTTACATTGGTCGATATCGAGTTTCAGATATCGAAATGATTTTTAAACGTTTCAGTAACCTTAATCCTGAACTATAAAAAATGACATTCGAATGATTCTAGACTATTCCAGAACATTGAGTTACTATGTACTACGTACTAGAGAGGGCATCACTACTACACTCTTTGTAACACGAGTTAGAGTCAATCGTCTCAAACCAATATTTATTTGTTACATTGATTGGTTTTAATTGATAAGTTTATTCATATTTTTTTAAATAAGATAAACAATATTTATTTGTTTCATTGATTGGTATTAATTTATAAGTAATAAGAGGCAGAATATCTACAAAGTGTATGACTCACTCCCCCCCCTCGCCGCCGCGCTTGTCGCACAGATTTTGTTCGTGGTGTCCTCTCTATTTCCAGAACTACCTTCAATTTCCAGCGTCTCATTCAATATGTCCTGTACGACGTCATCAGTCGCGTCCGCGTTGTGTTCCCGCCAACTGCTCCCGTTGTCCGAGCGCAGTATCACGATCTCGCGCTCTTTGCCGCGTAGGGATGCGTAATGCGGCACTTCTAGTATTACGGGCCTGGAATATTTGGGATTTTATTATTAACTAGCTGCTCCGCGCGGTTTTACCCCCGTGGCTCCACTCCTGTTGGTCGTAACGTAATGATATATAGCCTATAACCTTCCTCGATAAATGGGCTATCTAACACCGAAAGAATTTTTCTAATCGGACCAGTAGTTCCCGAGATTAGCGCGTTCAAACAAACAAACAAACTCTTCAGCTTTATAATATTAGTATAGATTGAAAGCCTTCAGTCATATTTCAAATTGATGTCAGAAACTTCTGCATCTTGTTCTGCAGAAGGCTGATCACAATATTATGATCGATCGTATCGACGGTTAGAGCAGACCTTTAATGAATGCTGAAGCCTATATTTCGTATCGATCGTTGAAGTAGACGTTAAGTAAATGCTGAAGTCTAAATATTTGGTATACATTAACCACTACGTTACATTTAAATTTTTTTTTGTGTATACTTTACGCGGTATGAATTCTTCTGACATTTGAAGTAATTCTTTTTCAATCGTTTTATGAAATTAAACTGAAGAGGTAACATTAATTTTCCATCTAATATTCACGCCGATTTCCTGAATAGATTTGAAAATGAGTTGTTAATAACTTACCCCAAAAATTTAGCAGAAACAGGTCCCATCTCCAATACTCTTGCAGCCAAAGCTTCTCCTTCCATCAGAGGTGGCATGTGGTTTATACGGGATGGTTTCAAATATCTGGAATATAAATAAATTAAAATGACAAACTTTGGGAATAAGTAGTAGTAAGTAATTAGTTATGTTTTTATGAATATACACAAATCATTTCCTTTATAATTATTTATGTTTATAAGTCTATCACTATCAAACATTGAATTATAGCCGATTTTTCAATCCTTGGTTAAAATTTATCCGTCCAATAAAGTATTACAGGAACATATTAAAATGTCACCTACAAACTGTCAAATACGGAAAATTAGAATACATTTTTGAAATGGTAGTTTAATACGTTATTCGATGAATAAGTAACCAAGGATTGAAAAATCAGCCCTTAATTTGATTAAATTATTTATTTTTAAAGTCTTATCGTAGTTACAAATACCGTAGAAATTATTGTTTTAGAAAAACAAACACGATTATGAAATACAGTGAAACTTGGTTAAGTGGGACCTGGATAAGTGGGAAACCTCCATAACTGGAACTCATGCCGAGGTCCCAACACTTTGGCACTGAATTACCTCTGTTAGAGGGACGAGGTAAACCTCTATATCTGGGATTTGTTCTTTCGGTTTATCATCATAGTTACCTCTATAAATGAGACAGCGAGTAAATTTTATATGCATAAACCTCTGTAACTGAGATAACATTTTTTGTGTACTCATTCTTATATACATAACACATTGTTTTATTTAATGATCGCACCTGTATAACTGAAATAACCTGTATTCTCACCTCTATTAATGGAACCCTCTGTAAATGAGACAGATATTTATTTATACCTGTATATCTGAGACACTGGGTAAGTGGAATACCTCTATAAGTGAAACGATATTGCAGGTCCCTTGATGTCTCACTTAACCAGGTTTCACGTACAATAATTTATTTTAAAATTTGCCAACTACCAAGTACCAGGGCAGCATATTCACCTGCAAGTGATCCTAGTAGGCTGCTGAGCAGACAGCGGCGGTACGATGACCCGCACCCCGCCCCCCCGGCACCCGCGCAGCGCCCCGCCCCGCGCGTCCACCAGGAACGATACCAGGAAACTAGGAATTGGAAGAGTTTGTAAAGAATTTATAATTATATGGATTACTAGTATTTAGTTAGAATTAATAAGATTAAAAAGGGAAATAGCAGATCACTCCGTTCGTAATATTTTGGAATTTCATATAATGCAAGCAATTGAATCGTCAGGTTAAAAGTAATAATAACCAAGCCAAGCACATAATTTCGTATCCGATTTTCATCTTGTATCTAAGTACTCGGTAACAGTTTGCCAAATAAACGTTTTTACATTATATTATCCTATTAAGTTTCTCATTTCCATAATACTCGGGTACCACCAGAAGGACGGTACCCGGATCTTTGGAAGGCTTACGTGGGGACACGGATCCAACACGCAGAGGCCCTTTCGAGAATTTTAATGTGTTGTGGGACACCAGCCGCAGCCTGCCCATGACTGCACTATATAGAGATACAGTCCTAGGCAGTCCACGGCCGATGTAGAACTATTGCAGGGTATGGAAATTTAATAACTGGGCTATGGATTGGGATGCTAAATGGACTGGTATTGGAGACTATGGGAAACTATGGCACCTGCCTTTCTACTAAAAGAAAGTAAAAATATGTTGGCAGGTGGTGACTCGCCCTCTCACTGTATGGGCCCCCGAAATAAGTCGCTGCAATAGTGCGACAAGGGGGCAACATATTGCGAGCAGCTAAGGGTGGAGAGGCGTCCCTGGACTTTAAACTACGATCACGCGCTCCCTGAGGGTCCAGCATCACGTGCCCACTCGCCACTTACGATTCGCATCCACCCTTCGAGCTAAAAGCTCTCGCGACTCCACTCTGGCCGGCCGGTTAAGGCAAGCCAGAGGTGGGGGTCCTGTCCTCGTCAGGCTTCACTCCGACCGGCCGGTGAAGGCAAGCCGGAGATGAAGACAGGGGCCTCCCTCGGGAGCACTCGGTTCCCGCGGGGTCGCTACTGCCCGACACCCCGCCACAAGGTGTCCTGCGGGTTGACTGATTGCACGGGTGGAATATCTGTTGTCACGTAGACAATAGATATTCCAACTGCGGGCGATGGGGTCGTCACATCCCTACGCCCTTATCCTATTAATATTATAAAGGCGAAAGTTTGTAAGGATGTATGGATGTATGGATGTATGGATGTATGGATGTTTGTTACTCTTTCACGTAAAAAATACTGAACCGATTACAATGAAATTTAACACACGTATAGAGGGTAACTTGGATTAACACATAGGATAGGTTTTATCCCGGAAATCCCTCGGGAACGGGAACTATGCGGGTTTTCCTTTGAAAACGCGGGCAAAGCCGCGGGCGGAAATCTAGTTGTTCTATATATAAAGTACCGTTATAGTTGTTTTTTTAATCGTAGCTACAATTAATCAAAATATTGAACAATTAATATTTTTGCAATTTACTTACTTCTTCCATTGTAACTTTTTCCTGTAATGTCATATCCAGTTAGCATGTGCATGAAGAAACTTTTAATTATTAACACCAATACATCTGAAATTATTTGTAAAAATAATATACTGTCAAATAATTCTGTATTCTGTAAATAAGATAAAACATATCAAAGAAAGACTCTTCGCTAGTGGTGTTCCATCTACACATTCTATAATTCATATACACAAATTTGAAAGATTTGAAAATCTTATTTCAATTGACATAGGACAATTTATAAGTACTTTTAATAATAGAAGTCTACAAAGTATGAAATTACAAATCTTAACCACTATAAATACAGCTATAAAACGAATACTGACTTAGGCAACGTAGGATCAACGTTGTAACAGTAGCCTTCTGGCGCATGCGCAGTGCTGTATCGGCTGATGCTCTTTACCACCACCTCGCTTTGCGGCTGGAAGCCTAGCCCGTTCACGGATCCTGGTGAAATTAAATAAGTTTCAATATAAATGTAATTGATTATTTAATATATACTTTAAAGTTTTTAGAAATACTAAATTTGGTTTGTTAAAAATACCAATCACAAAATTTAATTTAATTTTTATTATATTCATTATCAAATTATCTATAATATAAAAATGAATCGCAAAATGTGTTGGTAAGCGCATAACTCGAGAACGGGTGGACCGATTTCGATAATTCTTTTTTTATTATATTCCTTGAAGTACCAGGATGGTTCTTATGTAGAGAAAACATAAATATGTACCACGGGCGAAGCCGGGGCGGACCGCTAGTAAATATATAGATATATAGAATAGTAAGTAAAAAGTAAAGTAAATCAAATAATACGTAACGATTTTAGTTACCCATTTTATTTTTAAAAGAAATTTGAAAACATACAATCTTATATATAAAATTCTCGTGTCACAATGTTAGTCTGCATACTCCTCCGAAACGGGTGGACCGATTCTCATGAAATTTTTTGTGCATATCGGGTAAGTCTGAGAATCGGCCAACATCTATTTTTCATATGTACCACGGGCGAAGCCGGGGCGGACCGCTAGTATATTATAAGAACTAGCATACTCGTATTCACCTGAATAAAAATAATAACAAAAAAAAATAACTCACCCTGCGAAATCTCCATAATATTCTTATGACTCATGGCGGATTCCGTTCGCTCATCCTTGGTTACATCAATAGGTAGGGAGTCGTCGCCGAGGGACTTCATGTCGTCAGCTGTTAAGTATCTGTACGGCTGATCGTTGAGGATTGTGTCTTCACCTTAGGAAATATAGATTACTGCTTTAAAACAAGTGGAGGATTTGATGAAACTAGTTACGGTAAATATGGTTTATTGCTTTAGAAAGCTGGAGAATTTTATAAAAGGCTGGATATGGGTTGTTTTGCTAATCTTACAATCTGATGGAAGATTGAACAATTCATTGTTATGGCATTATTTGGTAATATGCTGATTTCAATTTTAGAAATTATATATTTAGGAACAGTTACACTGATTTGATTTCAAAACTAAATTAATATGTCTATATTGTTAAGATCAGGTTTAAAGGTAAACCAGCAATTTTACATACTTTCTAAACACTACAAATTCTATTAAGATTGATTTTCTGTTATGGGACATTCAATTAATAATTCTAACTGATCATGGTTAGAGTTAAACCAGCTACTTCACATACTTTAAAGCACTAAACGACCATGAAATTCAAAGCGCAAGATTTTCTATTTCAAAACATACCTTATGATATGTAACTACTACATCTGATCCCCATAAAATCCAGGTAATTAACCCACCTCCCTCCTCCTCGGAATCCGACATAAACGTCTCCAGCATGGTCTCCGGGGCGACCACCTTGTACTTGTCCTGGGACGCAGGGGCTAGAGATGGCTCCGATACCTCCTTGAGCGTCTCCATGACGGTCACGTAGCCGAGTTTGGATGCTATGTCCAGTGGTGTTTGACCGTTCTGTAAAAAAAAATTAATTTGTTAATGAAAATCAAATTTATCAGGACATGGATGATAAATGCTAGGCTAAAGCTAACACACAATATTTTAGTGTATGTATTTTATTATATGTAAGTATATATTACACAAAACAAGTATTTAAATATTTTGTCTCATATATTATATATATATAGGAACATATTATATTGGAGTGTAATGTAACAAAAATTTAAATTAGTTTGCTTGAGTTTAAATGAATAGCCATGGTCTTTTTCTAGGTCCAGGTAAGTTTATTTTCTATCTATATTGTCTAGCTAGTAAGAGTGTAACAGTAGAACAGTCAGGTAATAGAAATATTGGATCAAACACATATTCAACACACATTTTAACCTACCAAAACATAAAATAGGTAGGTACCTACCAACATTTCATATAGGTATGTTTATAAATGGATGAATCAGGATTCGCTTTCATAATTTATTAGACTCATGAATTCAAATAATATCTAAACTAATATTATAAAGCTGAAGAGTTTGTTTGTTTGAACGCGCTAATCTCGGGAACTACTTGTCCGATTTGAAAAATTCTTTCGGTGTTAGATTGCGAGCGGAGCATTGCGGGTAACACCGCGGTGCACAGCTAGTTGGTCTATAAATAAAGAGTAAAGACCCAAATTTTGAATATAACGTAAATTATATAACTAAAACTTCACTCAAAAGTCAAAAGTCAAAATAATCACTCATCACTGACAGTGACACAATATGACGTTTACAATTGTTGCCAGCAACATAAATATAATTATTGATTAAGTAAAAAATGTTTTTGTTTTATAGAATGACCTAAATAAATTAAGATGTGTGTTAAAAAAATGTTAAGTTTTGCATAAGATTTATTTACATTTGAATTCATAGAAACTAAAAATGAAATATAAACATCGATTCGTAATAATTGATATATTCGACTATTGCACGCCTCATAAGCGAAGCGTTGAGGTGGGTACTACTGTCACTTCGCGCAAAACATCTGATTTTTCAAACTTAAAATGTCTTTATGTATCATACA
>CAJQZN010041212.1:16236-41391 GCA_907164685.1 Colias eurytheme
TGTTGTTTTGCTGCAATGTGCAGCGCGTTGTAATGGTCAGTAGTGTTCGCGCGGACGTCAGCGCCGTGCTGCAGCAGCAGAACAGCAATATCAACGTTGCCGAGGCGGGACGCGATGTGGAGGGGGGTCTGCTTCTCGCGGGCTTTGGCTTCCACGGCCGCTCCGTTGCGTAGGAGTATGCGGATTATGTCCGTCTGTTTGGAGTTATTTTGTGTTAGTAATGGGTTTATTTATGTGACTATAGTTGCTATAATTATTAAATATTTTGTTAGCGTGACAGCTATCATAATCTGTCAAATACCATCAGTTTACTATTTGTTTCCGACACAGGTTTCCGATTTATTTATTATTCGGTGTTGAGGAAGTGATTATGAGGAAGAGGAGGAGGAAGAGGAATTTTCATACACAAATTTAGAGGTTTTGGGTTGTTGAGGAAGTGATTATGAGGAAGAGGAGGAGGAAGAGGAATTTTCATACACAAATTTAGAGGATGCGGATGAGGATGAGGATATTTTTTTGAGGAAGAGGATGCGGATGAGGAAGCGGAAGAGGAAGCGGATGAGGATGAGGATGATAGGAAATTATAATCAAAATTAAAAATTAAAACAAAAGCCATTCTCCTGTCTCTACATATTGATGTTTAAGGTTATGGGAGGTTAGCTCGCCCGATCGCGAATTTACAAAGCCTGTACTTAAGTACTATACTATTATTAAACCTAATCTATATCAGTGCCAGAAGCGACATTAGGCGATTTCCACAAAAAAAACTAACTGGTAGATATTATTATGTAAGCTTAAACAACTTGTTTGTTTTTTAATTCAAAATGACTTTTGACAAACATCATTTCGTAAAATATGTTTCTTCTGAGTATGAGAGAAAATGTTATATTATTATGTTTAGAGATAAGTGTTAGGTGCAGATATAAATATGGCGGTAAGACTCTACTCTTGTTCGTTAGTAGAGTCCGACTCGTAACTCAAATACATAGTTTAAATAGGCTTTGTAAATTCGCCGCCCGTACGGATCAGCATCCTCATAAATTTCCTCTAAATTTTGAGGAAGCGATAGCGGAAGAGGATTTTTTTATTTTCATTTTTGAGGATGCGGTAACGGTAGAGGAACCCAAAATATTGCGGAACTTCCGCATTATGAGGAAGCGGAAGAGGAATCCTCAACAACCCTATTCGGTTAGCTTCGATTATTAAAAAGTTGTAGATATGTAACATATTATAATTATTTTAAATTATACGTTCATTCTATAATCTTCTTTCCTTGAAGAACATTTCCTACCTGATTGGCCCTAGCAGCCAGATGCAAAGGCGTTTCTCCCCTCACAGTGGGCACGTCAGGGTTGGCCTCGTGCTGCAGCAGGTATATCACGATGTTCATGCAGCCCATGAAGGACGCCACGTGAAGCGGTGTCAGCCCTGACTCTGTGGTTGCTTGGATACCTGAATATTTCGTAATTATAAATTACTTTTGAATAGGTAATTAAATGGCATTGACACAATGGTTTCAAGATATGAAGGTTAAATGCTACGATATGTTTTGTGCATTTTGCCTGCCTTTCCGGCAAAATACTTTCGATGACTGTTTTATCATCATTAAATAAAAGAAACTTCGAGAATGGCTAAACGAATTTTAATGATTACGGTTTGTTAGAATTTTACCCGCTTCGAGAATAACATAAACTAAAAACAAAGTCTACCCAGGCGCATCCGGGATGAGCAGCTAGTTAATAAAATAAGGTGATAAAATTTTTTAAATCAACTCACTTGCACCATACTTCAGCAGCAATTCAACGACTTTAATTCTGTTCTTTTTGCAGGCAATATGCAGAGGTGTGAATCCGTTCAGGGCTCTGGCGTTGGCATCGGCATTTCTGTAAAACAAATGTTAGTATAAGGACAATATACTTAACTAAAAGTAAGTAAATTATTTGCTTCTTATTAACATTAATAGCTTGTAGTTGTTCGATGAATACTACACAAGGATTTAGTATTTATTTCGAAAATGTAATTTCGTCAAAGTTGAAATATTTCAATAAAATGAAATATTCACAAAAAAGAAGACGTTTATAATATAGGTACTAGAAGTAAGAAAACAACAAAAATGGAATCAAACTGGCTGCTTTAAAACTTCCTGTTTTTTTTTTCTATTAGTCCGAGCTTCATTCAAGCTATTGAATCAATTTGAATGTTGATTTCCCTGACGTATTGCGGCAACTTTAACATAAATACAGCATGATTATATAGGCATTTGGTCGTTAAATATTCATATCGAATTTATTTTATTTCTTATTTCAATTCTTTATTTCAATCGGAATAAAAAATAAATTATTTTATAGCTATAGCATAGCATACATAACTAGTGCCCTGTGTAAAAAACACTTCGTTTTATAACTAGACTAACTGCCAAAAAATCTGTTGTTAACAGTACCTAAGCAAAGTTTAATAAAACGGAAATAAAACAACAAAACGCACCGGTCCAACAACAGTTTAGCGACTTTAGCGTGCCCACAATGCGCGGCCACGTGCAACGCAGTGAGATAGTCCACAGTGACGTCATCAACTGGTGCCCTGCGCGCGAGCAGCACGCGCGCGGCGTCCGAATGGTCGCCCTGCGCAGCCATGTGCAGGGGCGCTAGACCGTTCTGGAATGTTCGAGATGTATGAGATTTGTATGGAGAATAGCAGCAGATTGCAGTTCTTGATTGCAGTGCAATGTTGCAGAATTTTTTTTTTTTAATTTTGTATGGAGATGAACAGGTCTAAAAATGGTGACTAGCCCTTTTGCATCAGAAGTAACTACGGCAATAATGAAATTCTTCCACAGCATTGCACGAGAACAGTCTTAAATAAGGTGATTTTTTTTGACAAAACATTTTTAATGCATTTTTATGAATACTTTGAAATAATAAACAAACATGATCGCAGCGCAACGAAATGGCAACTCTTCTTTCCAATGAAATAGGTTACTAACTAGCTATTGCATTCAATCTGTAAGAATATTACGTCCAATATTTTGGTGAATTATACCTCTTACATACCTTACTCTTACTAGTGATAGGTGCTCCTCTATCCAACAGAGCCTCCACCACTCTATCATGGCCGGATCTTGCAGCGCAGTGCAGTGGCGTGAGGCCATCCCGAGTGCGGGCCTCTACGTTCGCCCCGTTGTCACATAGCAGGGACACCATGTTGTCTTTGCCTTTGGATTAAAGTTGCTCTTTATATCGATATTCTGGTGTATAGGTTTGTTTGGGTGTGTGTCCTCTTGTAAACTGTATAATCTATTGGGCTAAACGGTAAATATTTAAGGTTCCCCAGAAATAAATTATGCTTTCTTCATTGCTATACTTATACAAATATTAGACGAAACTGCGTTTAGGTTAATAACATTGTAATTATTGTCATAATAGTATATATAATATATATATCTACTAAAATTAATAATTTATCGTAACCAAGACCAATTTTTCATTGGAAGAAAATAGGGATTTAATTTTAATTTTTTAAATTTACAAAACATTTTTTTTTCTGGAATCGAATGTTATAAAACTCGAATGTTATAAAACATATCAACACACAATCATCTATACGATCGTTTTAAGACGCTAATTCGAATTTTTCTCTTCTTGTTTCGCATATTATCTGTGAGCAGTGAGATTATATCTTTTAAACTGTACTCACCCCACTTGGCAGCAACATGCAGCGGGCATATATTATGTTTAGCAGCGCAGTTGACATCAGCTCCTTTTGCCAGTAAAAGCCTAGCAACGGCTTCGTTTCCGTAATGAGCCGCAATGTGGAGCGGTGTGAAACCAGACTTTGATGTTACGTCTGGGTTGTGTTCGTTCTGTGGAAAAATGGCTTAGATTACATAAGTGTAAGTGGTAAGGGTATTACTTACTCAAACAAAAATATTAATCACTTATTTTCGATTATAGTTAAAAAAATATAAGGGAAATTGACGACTTTTTAACGTTTATGAAAAATTGAATTTTTTCACAAAAAAATCACAATTTTCAGATCCAAAGTTCATTTTAAGTTCAATCTCTAATCTAATTCCGTAAGTATTCATAACTTGAAAAAAAAAACATGCTGATTCTATGTAAATATTAGATTTTGCTTTGAATCAATACAAAACCTACCTATACAATTTAGTCGTATAACCATACCTCCAATAGCAAATTGGCCGCCTTAACATCATCTTTCTTAGCCGCAATGTGGAGGGCTGGTAAGCGAACCCTTCCTCTGGTGTCAGCTTCCAAGAGAACAGCTACCACTCGCTCATGGCCTTGCTGCATCGCAACTGCCAGGGGTGTGAAGCCATCCTAAAATAAATAAAACCATAGCTAATGTATCTGCATGTAAGTCATTGAGGTATTAAGTACATAGTAACTCAATAATGTAAGTGTATATTTTTGTGTATCAGACTCATTTAAACGTAGGTAGGTTATCAAGGATCGGTGACATACAATAATTAAACAAGTAATGTTATCATAGCGTGTTTTTTAGTTTTTTAAACGTAAGTGTGTATTTATCTTGATATTATTAGGTACCATTGATTTCATTACTTATGTACGTAATTTATCGATAATTTTGTTCTTAAAGTATTATTTATTATACAACAATGTTATTTATTAAGTGAGGGTAGTTGGATAGGACAATGATAAACAACGTAGAAGCACCAATCGAAATCCTGTGTGAGACTTCTCCGTGACGTCATACGTCAAACATATCAAGAGAAGATCGTCAAAGAAGATGAGTTGTATTTTTTCTTGTTTTTAATTTTTGTTATAACCATTAAATGTTTATTTCATGGTGTTCCTATTGGTTGTTAAATTCGAAAAATTAAACAGATTGTGAAGTGCGTAGTGGTAAAGCGAAAAACACATGTTGAAATTCAAATTGTTACAGTTTCTGTTTTGCTATTTTAATGTTTATTGTAAATGCCAATATATTTAATAATTACCTCTGTAGCCAGACTCTGGTTGGCTGCGTTGGCGAGCAGGAACCTAACCACTCCATCGTGGTTTTCTTGCGCCGCCATGTATAGTGGGGTGAATCCATTTTGGGATTGGATGTTTACCTGGTAACAATAAACATTTTAATGTTCAGTTTTATAGTTATCAAACTCTTTATATACATTGAGCTATTATAACTACGTATAGAGGAGACACCACGAACAAAATCTGTGCTGCAAGCGCAGCGGCTTATAAATTAAAAACTTTTCAATTAAAACCAATCAATGTAACAAAAAAAATTGATACGTAGGTAATTTATTTTAATCTTTCATGATTTAGCCTTTTTTCAAATAATATCCACAGTACAATCTTTTCTAAATCTAATTTTTTTCTAATTCTAAAATTTCTAATTTATTTTTTAAATTATCTTTAAATTCTGTTTTACGTAATAATGTTTTGTATTTTTACTATTAAATATTATTGCGAAGTTCATAAAAATAATCATTCATTCATTCATTTTCTTCGCATTATACAATTGAAATAACCACGTTCCAGCAATCTGATGATAAACATTTAAAATTCAACACTACAAATAAAAACTTCTATAACACGATCTCACTTGAGTCTTAAACACCTTAACATATAAATATACTACAAACAAAAACCACTATAACAAGAACTCACTTGAGCTCCATTCTGCACCAGTAAACGGACCACAGCCTCCTGGCCGGCCAGGGAAGCGATGTGCAGCGCTGTGTTTCCCTTCTTAGTGGCTGCATCAATGGCTGCTCCTCGCTGGAGTAGTTCTCGTACCACCTCCACGTGACCGTCTTTGGAGGCAAGGTGGATGGCATTCAGACCGTTCTGGAAGGAGGTTTTGGTTAGAACAACTAGTTCAAACATTAATTTATGGAACTAGACTATTAGGGTTCCGTAGCCAAAATGGCAAAAACGGAACCCTTATAGTTTCGTCATGTCCGTCTGTCCGTCTGTCCGTCTGTCACAGCCGATTTACTCGGAAACTATAAGTACTACAGTGATGAAATTTGATGGGAATATGTGTTGTATGAACCGCTACAAAAATATGACACTAAATAGTAAAAAAAAGAATTGGGGGTGGGGCCCCCCATACATGTAACTGAGGGATGAAATTTTTTTTTTCGATGTACATACCCGTGTGGGGTATCAATGGAAAGGTCTTTTAAAATGATATAAAGTTTTCTAAAAAACATTTTTCTTAAAGTGAACGGTTTTTGAGATATCAGCTCTCAAAGTCGTAAAAAGTATGTCCCCCCCCCTCTATTTTTATAACTACGGGGTATAAAATTCTAAAAAAAATAGAGGTGATGCATGCTAATTAACTCTTTCAACGATTTTTGGTTTGATCAAAGTATCTCTTATAGTTTTTGAGATAGGTTGATTTAACTGTAATTTATTATATTTGCTGCTACGGAACCCTTTGTGCGCGAGCCCGACTCGCACTTGGCCGGTTTTTTTATTTTTAGATTAGTATTGCTATATGAAATATAAATTATTCAACGCTAGTTTGGTAAGTAACGAAGGAATAACCCACAGATCACAGAAACTAAAGGGAGATATGGTTAGGGGGCGGGGCCGGTGTCGCAGCAATATGCCCAAAAAAAGAACAAGCTGTAGCGGTGCTGTATACGTACGTCACTTACAATCTAGTGTGCGAACGAATAGTCGCTCTCATATTTTTGTGTGATGACACACACACAACGCGAAGTATTGTTTTGATTTTGTTTACTGCAGTTGTGTGCGTAAATTTTTTATGAGACACGGTTTCGTACTCAGCGCAAGCGATTGGCATCTCTCTAGATCTCTATGGAATAACCTATTTAATTATGTGATATGTGTATGAATGCATAGGTAGATTTTTAGCAATATTTTCGTGAAAAACAAAATGGAATGAAAGTTAGGAATAGGTAATTCGTGATCATTCCACATTATTATTAACCCACTATAGTAATTCGAATTCCTTCCGAAAGAATCTGAAGTTGATTGAGATATCACAAAAAAATTGTTCATCTGGATTCAAAGACAATTTATTTTGCGTTATTACGGTTCAATGAAGCCTAGAATTTACCGCAGTCTTTCGCGTGATTATAACATATTGTACCTACCAATATTAACATTCGTGACTAAATCGCGTGTTCTTAGCATTTCTAGGAATTAAGCCAGCAAAATATTATAATAGACCTTTTTACTGTCGAACCGTAAAGCTATTGTGCAAGTCACGCTTCACTTATTTCAGCTTAATTTAGTCAAATATTATTTTTGCAAGCGGCTTTTCTTGTTTACATAATGTACATTTTAATGTACATAAGTGATAATGAATATATCAAGCTTTTCCGATACAATTTAATGTTTTTCTCCAATCTGTTTTAGCTGGAATCATATGAAATAGATAAAGCTACACGATAGCAAACAAATGTTACGTTTAATTTACTTATTGCTAAGTTGTAGATCACAAAAACGTGTTCTATGGGATTTTTAAACATAATAATACAGATAACTAATATAAACAAAACGCTTTTAGATCACATCTAGATGATAATTATTAATCGAATTATTATAATAGTTTCTAAATAAATATTCATACCCTAGTATTATCTCTATTAAGGGCTTGGTCTAGTAGTGCAAACAAATGCATCCTGTCATCCAATATGTAAATAATACAAATGTACTAAGGGAAAGTTGCTCCACTTAATTTTTAAAAATTAAATCATTCGTATGCATAATTTAATATTCGTAATAAGTACCAAAAATGACAATTTGAAACAATTTTCGTGAAAATTACACCGGGTGATTTTTTTTTATCAGTACACAATATTTGCGAATACTTTCTATTGATATCTTCAACTTCATGTTTATATAACTGATCAACTTTTATAAAGAAATTTGGACGAAATATAAAAAAAAATAAGCTTTCCATACAAAATGCAGAACTCTATACATTTTTTTCGACCTAAGTTTCTTAGTGAAAGTTGTTCAGTTTAACTAATAAAACGGATAAACAAATTTTGTATATAATAAAAAAAATGTAATGTTTGTGTTAAATGAAAACAAAAGATATTTATTTCTGACTAGCTTCCGCCCGCAACTCCGTCCGCGCGGATGTCAGTCTTCGCGTCTTCTACAGATTTATTATATTATGTGTAATATATAGATTTATTGACGACGCGGTTGGCGCAGTGGTAAAGAAACTACCTACTGAGCCGACGGTCCCGGGTTCGATCCCCGGTCAGGGCAAATATTTGTGTGATGAACTCAATTATTTGTTCTTGGGTCTGGGTGTTATTATCTATATATGTATTTATTAAATATTATATTTATCGTCGCCTAGTACCCACAACACAAGCCTTAATTGAGCTTACTGTGGGACTAGGTCGATTTGTGTAATAATGTCCTATAATATTTATTTATTTATTTATTTATTTATATTGATAAACCTAATAAATCTTTTGCTAGCATTCTGATGCTTTATCGGTTGCACTGGATTTATCTCTTTTTTTTCAATCGCTTGAATGATATAGGATGGGTCCTTGATGGGCATCGAATGCTGAAGTCTCGAATCAATCAATTCTGACAGTAGGCAATTTATGTAAAATCTTGATAATGGTCCATCATTTTATTTTGCCTAAACGTTACATACTTTTTTATGTATTCTATTTTTAACGAATTATTCACTCCAGTCCAAACAGCAAATAAGCAGACTTCTGCTTCTGCAACGTTTAGTTGTCCCTGAATTTAGAAAAAATAGTCATGATTCTTATCTATGACAAAAGTGTTAGTTTTTGCATTGTATTTCAAATATTAAATTTTTTTTTAACCGCATCTTCCGCATTCATGTCTTTTGCCGGAATTAGACATTTAACTTCTACTAGTCCCATTTTCCCTTTTTGATATGGGAGTGTATAAAGTAAATTTTTTAGATATTTCTCGTTATACTTTTAAAAAGTTATTATTGTCATTTTGCTCATTAGGTAAAGTAATTTCGATATCAGTTTTAAGTTTTTTGATACCTGCAATAATAACGTCATAATCGCCTGCACATACTTATCGATTACACCCTGTATACAATCCACCATCCACATTCATAATGTTTTCCTGTCCTCCTCTCCTTTACGCTGTTCACCGATACATTTGAAATGAGTAAATCTGCTACCTCTGAAGGATGTTTCATTGTGATCAGTAAATTTTCACCACTGTTGTCGATTATTTGTTTTTCATATTTAATCAGCAATTGGGAATCATCAGTTTTGTTTTTTGCAGATTGGTGATGTACCCTAACAATACGTCGAAAAGGGAAAGCATCAACGAATTATCGTTTTCGTCCTCTTTTTTTATTCTTCGCGTCTCTGTTACTTCTGTTTGTTTAGTTCTCAACACCCACTGAATTTTCTATGTTATTGTGATCTTCCATTACATCTGAGTTTTGATGATGTGATGATAATCCATTCGTTTTAATATTGGTACTTAGAGTTGGTAGACTAAACTAGAAATGGCGGACTAAATTTGTCAGCGCGTCTGTAAGATCAGAATATAAAACCAACATCCTGTATTTAAGTTACAAAATTAATAATCAAACAACATGCCGCTACGTTGAAAATGACTAGAAGAAAAAATTAAAACACCTCGGATCAATTTTGGAGTAAACAAATCATTTTCCCCGTATGGGGATTTCCCCGGATGAACTTGGGAAGTTCAAGTTCTCAATACAAGTTTATATTATATTTCGTATTTCTCAAACCAAAAATAAACATTTTTGGTACTTCAAAAAAATTATATTATAAGAAAATTTATGAGCTTACTTTAGTTTTAAAGAAATATACATCCCTTTACTGACACCCCGTAAAATAAAGAAATTGTTGCCAATCACCTTTGCAATCTATTTGGTTTCATTAACTTTATGTTCGAAGATAATTTTTTTTCTAGTATGTAGTTACAAGCGTATTTTTTTCGTTTATTTTCCATATCGAAATCAAATGTTTAAAAATACGAATATTTGCACAAAACTAAGATAAAAATAATCAATTAACAAAAATATTAAATTTAATGAAGTAGAGCAACTTTCACTTCGGTATGAAGGAAAATCGAGCGTAGAGCACACGTCAGAACGCTCCGGCCCAAGGAGCGCGACTAAAGAAATTCGCTAGGATTTTTCCTAATTATTTTAAATATTTTTTTAATATTTAAAGAATTATCAAAATTCAAAAAAAATGTTTTTTAAAGGATTAATACTCATTGGTCTTCAACCAACTCGAATAAATTAATGGAAAAAATAACTTTTAGCAGTATTTATCAATAGATTTTGTAAGGCAAAAAATGGGAAATTTAATGAATTTATAACGTTCTAATTAAGAAAATCATAAGTTTTTCGGCAATTGTATTCAGCAGTTTTTAATAACGACTATATAAGGATAATAATGCGCTGATCAGATTGTGTAAATTGTAATCGGTTGCAACGTAGTGAGTGCACAAACTTAGCTCGAAATGTCTTTGGGGGAAAGAGACTTATCTTGAAGGCCGGATTAAGGTAACATAAAGTACTTTTATAAATGTGAAAAAATTCACGCGCATTGCGTATATAACACTAATTGATAAACAAGAAAAAAAAATTCAGTTTATCATTTCATTAGCCGGGAAAAAATTGTCAAATAACTTGTTGAAAACGCAATTTTGCTAGACTGCAGCCTTAAATTAAATGTAATTTAATTTATGTTTAAATATTAAAAATATGATACTCACAGCATTACTAACGTTGATATCAACTCCTTGCTCGAGCAGGCTGATGATCTTGTCGATTTGGCCTGCGCGTGCGGCGCGTAGGAACGCGGTGCTGGCGTCCGCCTGTAAGAAATAATAAAATTAGTTATATATATAGGTACGACATAGAATGTTCAGAAAGCTTAGTATTTTAAAAAAACAAAAAAGGAGGAGCTTCTTAATTTGTCTCCTCTAATATTATAAAGAGGAAAGATTTCATTAATAGTTTGTTTGAATTGAATAGACTCCAAAACTACTGGACCGTTAAAATAATTGTTTTAACATTAGAATCATACATTATAATAATTTATTTATTAATTCAAGCATCAGGACTCATTTATGTTAGTAACAATTGATAACTTAAAAATTATGTTAGTAAGAATAATACAATTTAATAAAAATCAATATGACTACTAGGAATGCACTCCACTGCTACAGTACTATCAATGAAGAAGACAGTTTGCAGCAGTGGTTTACAAACCAGCAGTCGAGCCGACTCGCTATACAGCGCATGATTACATTGGGGCTGTCCCGCACACGGCGCACCAGGGATGTGCATCTCTTTCGCATTGTAGTGTAAAAACAGTCTATACGAGCTTCTGCAAATTATCCCTGATGAATTAGGCAATATTTTATGATCTTTTTGAAGTGAAAACTTCTTTAGCGGCGTTGGGTATAAAATCTTAAACTCGCGTCAGGACACGTGGCCTGATCGAAAAAGCGTAAGACGGATTTTTTTTAGCCCCTATATTCCATGCGTAAGACGGATACCATTCCAAAATACATGCTGAACGTTAATAATCAAGTTTTCACTTCTGCCGGCACTCTCGGAGTGCAACCCGTCTTTTTTTTTATATTGAATAGATACAATTTATTTTGTATTTTTATGTTTCAGAACTATCGACTGGGTGAACCATACTCAATCGAATTTGATTTGGATGTCGAAGTCGACGAAAGAATCGATTTATGGAATAATGTTGTAGGTATGTGGATTGACTGTTTGAGCTCTAAAGATAAATAGGTGGTTAGAGATATTATTAAAACCAAATCTAAAAATTACTTGTATCGGTCATTATGGTTATAAATATGTAATCGTAATTGAAAAAAGTTACGCAAATGTACAGTTCTAACAAAACGAATTATCATGTTATTCTATGTCGTCGTCTAACGTGTCGTCGGTTACGTTCTTGAACTTTGTCGAACTGTCAAATGTTGCCTATTAAAATGGCTCTACTATAACATATCAATATAAACCTTATCTTAATATATAATAAATCTCGTGTCACAATGTTTGTCCTCAAGGACTTAACCGATTATAATAAAATTTGCACACCATGTGCAGTTCGATCCAACTTGAGAAATAGGATAGCTTAAACATGTAGGTACCACGGGCGAAGCCGGGGCGGACCGCTAGTATTCATGTGAACATAAAATCAAAGATCTCTATCCTGTACAAAACCGCTTACGCTTTAATCTAAACAAAAACTAAGCATGAATAAATTTAAAAGCATCAAAGTGAGACTATCGCAAACATATAAGTCCAATCCTTATTACTGTGAGTTCAAGTGTACAACCCCTACAGAGGGCTGTAACAAAGGCCAGGGTAAAGACATAATGTACAAGTGTTCTACACTTTGTTAATATTTTTTATGTACCTACCTACTTGGAAAAAGTAGTTATGGATTGGACTATGTAAAATCACCGGAATGTCAATTTCATGTAAATATTTTTTCATTCTCGTCAATGTGTAACTAAAAAAACGGATAATTTTTTTCTGTGAGAATTATGTGAGAATCTGAAACTATAATACCTTATAGTATAATATTGTATTATATTATATTGTACGAATGATAAATGTTTTTAGGAACCATGACTTAGATATAAGTTTTATTTTTCAGAACATCTATTATTGAACTAGCTATTGTTATATTATACGTTAATATACATATTACGTATAGATGCAATTTTTCTTTTCACTCAAATGTCTAATAGTTTAAAACTTTCCACTTATACATTTATAAATTATAATATAAACAACTTTTTAAATGAAAAAACGGTTCATTCACTATCACCATGATAACTTCAAAGGGCGCAAATCATTAAAAATCATTAAAACTAACATGAATCACGCACTTTTTTTTTAATTACGTCACACGTGAGTGTTATACACAAATATAGACAAAGTCTGGCCACGCGAGCAATTATTTCTATCCCTCGTCTGTGGTAGCTGGGGTAAATTACCCTTAAAAACAAGGGTACAAATA
Source organism: Colias eurytheme (assembly GCA_907164685.1). Lineage (NCBI taxonomy): Eukaryota > Metazoa > Arthropoda > Insecta > Lepidoptera > Pieridae > Colias > Colias eurytheme. The sequence goes on from CAJQZN010041212.1 coordinate 29,261, forward strand.
TTGCTATGTTGGGCCAAGATCGCCAAATGGGATAATATTTACCTATGTGTTTATTTAATAGTAAGTATTTATTATTTTATACGGTTTTGAAAATAATCACACTAGTTTATAAAAAAAAATTATTGATACGTTAATCGTCGTTGTTGTTCGTCGTCGTTTATCTTTCAACATTCTGCATCTTAGGCTTACGAGAGTATTTGTAGGCTTACGAGATACGAGATGCATTACACATATAAGTCTCTGATTCATTTTCTTCATAAGAGAGAATAGCGTAGACTAAACTGCACCTTTAGGAAATGTATAAATTTCCAAGGATATGCACCTAATGTCATTTATTTTTAATATTTTAGGTAAAAATAGGTATACGATACGTATTCCTACACGATTATAGGAATTACATACATTTCCTAGGAGTTTTTCAATTACTGGATTATATACATTTTCGGTAACATATACCTACACAACTACCTACTTCACACTAGAATAATTATTGACTATCGTCTCTTCCATCACTAAAACCAAATGTCCGATACACAGACATAGATACATGTCTGTGGTCCGATAGAAGGACAATATAAAATCATATCAAATCATGTGAAAACGAGGGTGAATATTGTAAATGCACGAATTTTGTTTATTTATACAATAAAATGCAATGTATCAATTCACCCTAGTTGATATTTACGACCATTTGTTCTGAAGATATCGATCGACGTTTTAGTTTTGATGACTTTGCGAAAATAAAGTTATTGACTTTGTAAGGGGCGCTTAAATTTATAGTAAAATGGTGCCGAAATATAAAAGTAGGAACAAGCTGAAACTTTGTTATTTAACTCGGTTATAACTCTGCCGGTTTAATAATTGATGCTTATTAAGTCGAAAGTCAAAGTCTGTTCTTTTGTTATAAAATAGCGAGCAAATGAGCTTGGCCGTCTGACGGTAGATAATCTCAAAAGTGAGAAATGTATTTATTATAAGTGATAAATATATTTAGAACACTGATGTTTTTTAAAATTAATAACTTGAGAGAACTTAAATTGATTGACAATAATGATTTCATATTAAAATATATCATATTGTTTCCAAAAAAATATTATTTGTATTTATTTTATTAATTATGATATTATTCTTTTGCAGATCGCTGTGTAGGTATAAGAAACAAGCAAGAAAGAAGTAATTTTCTTGAATTGTTGCAATCTCTACATTTTGGAAAGCTCTTCTGTGCTATCGACATTTTTGCCCATCTCAAAGAAAACATCAATTTCCCCAAACCCTATAGCCACAATAATGATATTCCAAATTCTAAGAACCCCATACCTACCCTCTATCCCCTAAATGTCATTGTCAACCCCGATGACGTCACACAATGGCTATCGATAACAAACAAATGGGGTGCCTTTTTCCCGCTTATTTTGGAGTAGCAAGTCAATAAAATACGGTATTTCCAATCCTATTTATATAGACGTGAAAATTTGTTTATTTGTTGCTCAATTACGCAGGAACCCATGCGTTTGGTTCACACACGCTTTATTATAATATGGTCAAAACGTGAACTTCAAAAGTGAGTGGTAAGTATAAGTATAAGTGGTAATTCTTTCAACTGCTTACTCGAAAAATATGTAAATATAATAAGTATTATTTTTACAATCGTATATGTATATAAGCCTTTATAAACATTACCTTAAAATTTAGGTAATATCTACTGAAGTGTATTGTAAAATACGCTTTATGGTCAACGTTGTCCTTTCAATCTCTTATTAATATTTTAAAAAACAAAGTTTAAATACGTTTAGAAAGTTTAAAGACCGCTTATTATTACAGTAAATAACTACTATTAAGCGAATAGATTAAACTCTGTCTAGACAAATTTATCATCCCCTACACTTGCTTTCAAAATTGAATGCAAATCCTTAAATCTCAAGACTCTACACCCCATCCGACAATAGAGAAGGGAAATAAAGTTAGGACAGTGTCGGGAGCAAGCCACTCTGTCTAGATAAGGTATACATTGAAACAAAACCTTATGGCACGTCTAAAGTTGCTTTTAGCTGTTAGCTGTTAAAAATATCATAAGTTGCTTTTAGCTGTTAAAAATATCATAATATATTTAATAAATCATGTGTAGCTTCCTCCGGGTTGCTCCTATTTCTGAATATAAAGCTTCAATAGTAGAAAAAGCTCACCAATGCTTAAAGAATGGTGAACATTGTTGAGCTTTTGAGTTAAATCGGGAAAAAATAATTCGCTATAATATGTATATTAAAAAGTAGAAGTTTTACCATTCTCTTTCCTAAAATCTTTCCAGTTTATTTGCTCCCCTTCATAGAGTAGACCTAACAAAATCAATGCCATAATTTATCTTCAACTGAATACAATGCAAAAAAAACTTATATTTTTCGTTAAATGACAGTAGATGAATGGATTATTCATAATAGTTGACATTTAATTCATATAAAATGTTAAATCTAGCTTCAATCAATCCAAACAATGACTCTGATGTTTTCATTAAAATGTGCTCAGCTTCTGAATGCAAATAGCTTTTACATTATGTGCATTTTTTATGAACAATAAACTCTATGATAGATGGCTTACATAGTATTTTATTTTTAATGTTTTCTTTTCAGCAGAATGGCAAATGTTTGACGTCAATCGATAATGTAAGGAAACTATTCATAACGATGGTCATATATTTAAAGTTAATTGATAAGGAAATTTCTACGCTTGAGTTGATAATATGTCTTCTTTCTAATGTAATTTACATTTTTTAATTTTTCCTAAAAAATAATATGAACACACGATTTTTTATTTTTTATTTTAGAAATTGTAAATACTTTAACCTTTTGAACGCCAATGACATCTATAGATGTCATGCGCAATCGTGCCCTGTGCGTCAACGACACCTATACATGCCAAGAAACAGATCATAGATAAATACAAAATAAACATATTAAACCTTTACTTTTACGTGTTTTATTTATACAGTTTATGAACTGAATCCCCAGTTATTACATAATTGTACACAGTAAACAAAATTGCCAAGTAGTTGTTCAAATATTTGATGACAAAAAATAACTTAATTAATGGCTAAAAAAGCATGTTCTCTCGCGCCAATGACATGTATACGTGCCTACTAGTGATGTAGTGTAATATTCAAGTAACTTCATTAAAATTTCAGCGAAATTACTCTAATTCGCTTAATTTTTGTAATAACTACAAAAAAAATATATAAGCTTAGTCACTGAGAAAAAAGGTAAATACTACATTCTTTGGTATAATACCATATTGTCTATATTGTGGATATTGTTGATTTGAATATTTTCCTTTTCGCCAATCATGCGCATCCCTAGCACAGTATCGATATGCAATCCCTTCTGCGCCATTGACATGAATAAATGTCGGACTGGTGACGTCGTAAGCGCGTGCCGTGTTGTTAAGTGCGGAAAGTTGTAAAAATATTTTATCGAGTAGGTATCTACCAATATTATAATCGCAAAAATGGCAAGTGAAGAGTTTTATAGTACAGAACTATTGCGCATTTTAGAAGTTTTCAAAATTTATTACCTAATAAGTCTAATCAGTGCCTTTATTAGAATATTCTTATGATACAAATTGTCGCTATGTCATATCAAAATATGGTAATTGACCTAAATAGGTACCTACATATAATTAGTATTTGTAATAACTCAAGTATTAAACTAAATGATTGGAAAATAAATATGTAGTTTTAATGCAATTCCCTTTATTTAAAGGTAATAGTTGTTTTGATATTTACAAATAAACACTCCACAATAATAATTAATACCTATAGTTCATATAAACTTAATAAATAAACTCGATAAGTTATAATAATATACAGCTACACATCCCTAATCAGAAGCGAGAGATTATAAAAAAAAGGATGGTTGCCCGCGCCATTGGCATGTATACATGCCAATGGGGCGTAACTGATAGAGAATAGTGCTGTAACTTGCTGCAATTTTATACAGGGTGTCCCAAAAAGTAGTGATGAACGGAAGCTGGGAGGTAGAGGACCTAGAGAGCTATCCGAATCACCCCCATGTATGTTATGCGATTTTTCGTATTTTCGGAGTTATGACATTTTTTTCAATTTTTCATCTATCGCTGAGTACGATGAGATTTTTATTTATGGTGACGTGACTTATTGCGCTAGATGCTTGATTTTTTTTTGTGTGGTAAGCTGAAAGATAGGCCAATTCAGTATGGTAACATTTACTATCGTTAAATCTTCGAATGGAATAAAAAAAGAATTAAATGCCAAGAAAGATAAAATTACCCAGTATGTTCACAACTTCAAGGGCCCATAAAAAAATAAAATCACATAAAAAAAGTTTTCCATTTGGCTTTTAAAAACTCGCTCTATCTATCAGGTAGCTACCCTAAAAATTTCATTTTATTATTCAGAAGGCTTCAATCGAAAAATTGAAATCTAAATGTGGTAAGTGCAAAAATTTTATTAACATGATGATCATTAAAACCAAATTAAAACCCATAAATAGGTGTTTAATTACCAGAAATTTTTAAAATAACCCCGCTGTTGCTCAATGCAAGTGCGACATCACCGTAAAAAGTTGTCTTTTAAATGTCTGAATGCCCTTTTATCATTTTTAATGGTTTCTTCTGCTACTATGAATTTCCGGGTTATTTCGTCCAAATTGTAGCATTCTCTCAAGTAGCCGAGGTCTTTTTAGTATCCCCATTGAAACAAATCAATGGGGTTTAGGTCGAGGGACCGTGCAGGCTAGGCTTTAAGGCAGGCGTCACCAGCGCATGCGCAGGCTGCAACGACCAATCCATCTTTCAGGGTATCTTTGCCCTTTAGCCTGGCCTCGACGGTCCCCGGACATAAACCCTATTGATTTTTTTCCGTGGGGATACTACAAAGACGAGAGACTGCCACAATTTGAACGAAATAACCTGGAAATTCATAGTAGCAGAAGTAACCATTAAAAATGATAAAAGGGCATTCAGACATTTAAAAGACAACTTTTTACGGTGATGTCGCACTTGCACTAAGCAATAGCGGGGTCATTTTAAAAATTTCTTGTAATTAAACACCTTGTTATTGGTTTTAATTTGTTTTTATTAATCATCATGTTAATTCAATTTTTGCACTTACCTCATTTAGATTTCAATTTTTCGATTGAAGCCTTCTGAATAATAAAATGAAATTTTCAGGGTAGCTACCTGATAGATAGAGCAAGTTTTTAAAAGCCAAATGGAAAACTTTTTTTATGTGATTTTATTTTTTTACGGGCCCTTGAAGTGGAGAACATACTGGGTAATTTTATCTTTCTTGGCATTTTAATTCTTTTTTTTATTCCATTCAAAGATCTAACGATAGTAAATGTTACCATACTGAATTGGCCTATCTTTCAGCTTAGCACACAAAAAAAATCAAGCACCTTCCGCAATAATTGACGTCACCATGAGTGAAAATATCACCGTACTCGGCGATAGGTGAAAAATTGAAAAAAACGTCATAACTCCGAAAATACGAAAAATCGCATAACATACATGGGGGTGATTCGGATAGCCCTTTAGGTCCTCTACCTCCCAGCTTCCGTTCATCACTACTTTTTGGGACACCCTGTATGTATTTTTGTATCTCAAAAGCTTAGATTACAAAATAAAAGACAGATGGAGCGTTGCCGAACTAAACCGAATGATTTATCGTCATTTTCAATAACGCTATGTGTGCTGTCATTTCGCCGCTGCACTGTACGTACACGGTGCTTCTGTGTGCGTGCAAAGTTACCAGATATTGAAAAATTTCCCAAATTTTTCCCCGACTACGGAAAAAAGAGGGTTATGTTTTTCGAGTTTATGTATGTATGTATAATATTTCTTTGACACGCCCTGCAGTATAAACCGTTGGACCGATTTTGAGTTGTGAGGTTTCATCGCAATCATCTGAATTATTATGTTAGTGGCGGTAGTGACGTAGGCTATATACATAAATTAGCAGTCAAGGTTTAATTTTTATTTTAATATAATTTCGGGTTTATGATATTTTTTTATAATATTGTAAAAATTCTTTTATTAGATACATAAAGTACCTGCCTACTAAAGTTATATATTCTCTTCCGTTCGGACAACGTTCGCGAGTAGACGTGTGTATAAGCAGTTTCTGTATTTCGTAAAAATCAAATTTCAAAGTTAATTATTTAAACACAAATAATAGGATAGCATACGAGCAAGAAGTTCAACGGTGATTGTGAAGTTGTTAAGGTGAAAACCTCTCGCTACTTATGTGATCCTAGTACGACGGAACTACGTTTACGTGCTTCTTGATTTGCTAAATGAATGAGATCGCCTGCTGATGGTTCTCTCTCTTGCTGCCGAAGATAATTAATGAAAAGGTATGAATGAACGATTAAAACCATAATAGCTGTGTTTTACCTGAAAATAAAACACATATTAAATACTTACCTATATTTGAAGCTTACTTCATTGAGAAGGCACCTAGCTTTTTCCGCCTATTTTGCCCTCTCTTTCCGTTGTATATATGCTATCTCTCTCGCACACCTCTCCACCAGGTGGCGGGGCGCACGATAATGTGCGGGCGCTGGATGTTTTTTCATTGAGTCGAAATCCACAACAGGTGGACGTTAAGTGTAAGCTTCAAATATAGGTAAGTATTTAATATGTGTTTTATTTTCAGGTAAAACACAGCTATTAAACACTTGACCGTAATTTGAAGCTTACTTCATTGAGACCTGTTTGTTACCCACCTGGTGTACAATGTGACGCCAATGTGAATTTGAATACATAAGTAATTACTTATTTCTTTATTTGAAAGAGTAAGGTGTGCAGATAGTATACCTACTAATAAATCACACAAATTTTTATATTATATAATATATTAACAATCCCAGATGAAAAGTTAATCAAATAAGAACCAAAAAGTTAATCATAATGATTAAAAGTATTAGAACTTATGAGATTGGTTCAAGCGTACCTTAGTTAACCTTTTTGGGCTTGAAAAGTTAAAGTTACTACAATTTCCACTATCTTTAGCGTAAATCTGCGAAAGCGCCAGTAACGACTTTCAATTACGCATTTAGATGTTACTTACAAAATGAAGCAACAGCTGATCCCGACGAGGCAAAAATACCTCAAACTCAAACCTTTATTTATTCAATTAGAACTCTAAAGAAGCATCATTGAATCATCTTAACATAGAATTACCAAATGTCTCAACTCACACAGTTTTAACCCAACCTGCTACAAGCGGACAAGAAGAGACCTTGGTCCTTACTTTTGGGGTCAGAAGTAAATTTAAAAGGTCACCCCTTGAATAAGGCAATAAAATAACAAAACAGGTAAAGGGTTTAAATTATAATACAGATTTTTAACATCCAACTAAACCGTGCGGTATCTTTTAATGTTTAGAGCCAACGTCGCAATCATAATCTAAACATGGCTGGTACTTTCAGTACAGTGCATGAATTATTTATTTAAAACTGATAGGTCATAAACTCTGTACTGGAAACAAATATACTGAACTCAAGAGACTAAAATGATAAAGAGCTTATCTGTGTCCCAAAACTGCAATTACTACAGCTAAGTACGTTACTTTTAATCAATTCAGTTTTATGATATAATTATGATTTACATCAGAACTTCTATACCGAAAGTCTCGGGACTACATAACGTGACTTATTTATAATAGTGTTTGTGCATAACCCTAGGCAGTCAACAGCTATATGAACGTCAGATAGGAAAAGAGCCAAATTTATCCAGTCAGTAATAAAAGATTTTATTATAATTCAACCAACTACTACTAGCTACTCCGTACGTCTTTTGGGTAGACGGAGGCAAATAGGATTTTTATTCCAACTATATCATTTGATATTTTGAAAATGTACTCCACATTTTCATACCGTCAGAGTCATTTTGCAGATTATAGTGGTGCAGCACTGAACACTGTCTATTAGGTGGCTGGTGCTGCTGACCGGGCCTTCAGTTCCGCTTTCCAGAATACCTTCACCCTTCTAGGTGCTACTACTACTGAAATAGCGGTACTCTATGGCGTCGTTCAGGTCTCTAACTGACAGGATTTCTCATATTATCGTAACAACCTCGCTCGTTCTAATGCTGGGGCCACACTAACGGGAAATGCCATTAATTAACGCGATAATGGACGTTAACTTTAGGTGTAGCCAGTATTAACAACGGCATTAACATTGCCGTTTGGCGAGGCGATAGCTTTATCGCGAGAATTAACGCAATGAAGCGGTCACACTACGTCCATCTTGCTAGAATTTTAGTAAAATTAACGCTGTTTTTATCGCCAACAATCGGCATTCACGTTGACCGTTCAAGTGTAGCCACCCACTTAACGCCTTAAAAATTATCGGAATAATTATCGCGATAAAGGGCATTAGACGTTTGACGTTAGTGTGGCCCCAGCATTACGAGAACAAATTATCGCCAAGGAATTCTGCTGCAGGATAATGGCAAGAGAGATTATAAGCTTAACTATGCATTATTATGCTCAGGAATATGGTGGATTTTGAATACTATCGTCGTCTGAAAGTATCTCCTTTCAATTAACTTCATTAAGGATGCAGATCTGATCCCATCTTTGTTCCGTAGGAATGCTACGACAGTCTAAACGTTACACTGGACAAAGAAAATTGCCCTAAATATAGTCGGTTGTTCCAACATCCGTAATATGGCTAGCCTACCTTGCTAGCCCTTGATTGTAACTGCTACCAATGCAGGCATTGCCCTCGTGTTGTCCACAGTTGTGCGAGTGCAAAAATGAAGAACAGAGCTCGTGGGGAGCTATGTCCAATGAATTTGTGTTAAGATTATGACAGTATAGGACAGTTAGCTGTGGATGCGAAGACAGGACATTACTTTATTCATTCGTAAACACGCGAGGCAGCCACGGACAGCGATATAGCAAGAACTAAACTAGCAAAGTTTAGTTCGCTTACCAGACTTATATTTTAAAAGCCGTATAGTCTGTACCTACTGCATTTCATTTATTGCCCCCCCCCCCCTCAATGCAAAGAAATGAACAGTCATTTGGCAGAGCTTTCTCGTTAGGGTAGGGGTTCCAAGTAATATCTAATAATAAGAGGCTTTTGTTTGGATAGATTGACTTTCCGTTATTTATCCTCTATCCTATGTAACTCAACAGTCAGTATTCTCAGTATTCGTTGAGTACTTAAACGTTTTACGTAAATAGTTGTATATAACTTTATTATACAATATAATAATCCTGGTGGGATGACAAGAAACTTGTCGAACAAACGATTATCCTAATCCCTCAGCGATTTATTGTTTGAGCCCTGAAGAAAAATCTCATGGGTGCAATAATGAGGTCAAATGGGTTGAAAAACGAGTCAAATAAATTGCCTACAAGACCGGGCAACTAAAATAGGCCTATGAGAGGTCAAATATACGTAATCAATCGTTTGAAATTTGAAATTTGATTTTGAATCAATCGTCATTTGTTACATTCAATCGCTTTGCGATTAAAAAATCTCTTCCGATGTTTTTATATGAAAATTGGTCGGCTAGTGCCATTGAATGACGATACCAAACATACCGTTGACACAAGGCTTGGTGACAATCCTCGAAACCACCGCCACAAATCATCTGCGAGATGATATTTGATCCGACTCGCCTTCCTTTGTTGTGAATAGGCTTTACATTGGTAAATACGATTTGTTCAATTCCAATTTCCATAATTGGTAAACCAATGGTGGTTTCCTGATTCCTGAAGCGTAAACTTTTAGGATACGAAGTATCAATTTCATGCGCCCATTATTTGACGTCTCTAACCTTTATTGTATTTATTAGGTCATATTACTATACTGCCCACTGTGAAGAAGATTTCAAAACCTTTTTCTACCTACCTTAGAAGAGTGAAGATCCGATACGGTCATATCCAAAACTTCTTTCGTGGGTCCTCGTTGACGAAAGCAAATATCTATGATCATTTTAATGATCAATCCTTTGTATATTTGCACCAATCGCCATCAAAGCCCCGCGAGGGCTGATATATACTTGCACCATGTCTCCGTGAGGTACTGTTGTAGTCAAAGCCCCGCGAGGGCTGATATATATTTGCACCATTTCTCCGTGAGGGACGGTTGTAATCAAAGCCCCGCGAGGGCTGATATATATTTGCACCATCTTTTCCGTGAGGGACGGTTGTAATCAAAGCCCCGCGAGGGCCGATATATATTTGCACCATTTCCCTGCGAGCGACAGCTGCGCGAGGGATGTTTGTAACTAGAAATAAGTAGGGCCTGCCAAAAAATGCTTAAGAGACACCCTGCGAGGGTGGATTTGACCTGGCTAACCCCTGCGAGGAGTAGTGGCCACATCTATGTATTCTGCTTCGAGCAAGAATACACCTTAGTGCTAATATAAAATTAGCAGTAAATAATCATTTAAATAATATAGCAATTAACAAGGTCCTTTAACTTATTTTCCAATGTTAGCGACAACTGTCCAGGATGAATTAATAAGAATTGATTTGACAATGGTACTTAATTATTTTATTATGTTTATATAAAAAAAGAACTAACTATTTAATAAATTCATAATTCAAATCAATTCACTAAATTTTAAAATGAACTTCGATTCATATTTATTTTTGTTCATGCAATCGATGTAACATTTAGTTGCTTTATATCCGTTAACATTCCTTACGAACGCAACCATACCGTCGTAGGACGTTATATTTAATTGAACAAAATAATCTCCACTCACCCGCAATTTTTTACTTTTTGTCAAGGTGTACAAGTTTATAATATTATTCTAAAACGTTAGAAGTGAATTGTAAATCCTTTGAAATAAATGTATCTAAATCTAATTTATATTAAGGTATCTCGATAATTATTATACGATAACCCTTTCAGCACAAGTTCAGTAAACCAAAGAATTTAATTGTAAAATTTTGGTACTTACTCGTTTAAACAAAAAAGATGCATCATTTGAAACATAGGAAACGTAATTTTCAATCAAATTAGCCGTGTGTAATATGTCTATTTTCACATAAAAACGGATCAGAATAATACTCATAAAAGGACACGTATAGACTACGGATAGTTTTGAATGTGTGGTACATTCATGGTACGTATCTACTATACATGAGCGAATCCATCATTATTCAGTTGAGCGGTAACTCCCGTACGATTTATAAAATAATATCACAACATGTTCTGACATGTCGTGACTTCTTGGAGCTGACTCATCTCGTTCGATAATTTTTAGTAATAAACTATTATAGGAATTCCGAACCGTTCCTAGCGATAACGACAATGTAATAAGGTCGTAGCAATGGATTGTATGCCTGTAAAGCTTTGAGTTGGCTCATATCCATACTAAGTAGGTATTAATTGTAATTTTTCCAAGAAAAATTCACTTGTAACCTTGTAATAAAAACACATTATTAAAAATGAAATAAATAATTAAAAATATCTATATACAAGAGAGGGTATTTGATATATCTAGTAATATCAAATAATCACAAAAGTAATATTAACGATTCGAGTAAAGCCGAACGGTAACACCGTTAAAATAGCTTTACTCACAGTATTAAAAATTCAAATATTAATTAGTACATATTGCATAATGAAATATTTCAAAAGAAAAGTTACTATTTCAAGTAAAATGTAACGGTTGTATCGTTAATTTTAAATATCTTTATTCATGCTATTAAGTATTTAAGCATATTGAAAAATTAAACTATTGCTGAAGGATTCATTAAAAACCTCAGCATTTTAAATAAAGTCCAACGATTATACCGTTGACTTTAAAGATTTTTACTCATTTTTAAGTAAAATATTATTAGAATAGATGTAAAAATAACTCACTGTACCGATCCGACGGGATACACTTTTTAACACTTTTAGCACTTGCTTTAAGCAATACTTAATGAAAAAACATCCAGCGCCCGCACATTATCGTGCGCCCCGCCACCTGGTGGAGAGGTGTGCGAGAGAGATAGCATATATACAACGGAAAGAGAGGGCAAAATAGGCGGAAAAAGCTAGGTGCCTTCTCAATGAAGTAAGCTTCAAATTACGGTCAAGTGTTTAATAATTAATTTTTATAATCACATGTTGGCGGCATTCAACCTCCTA
>CAJQZN010041212.1:46391-68411 GCA_907164685.1 Colias eurytheme
ATATTCTGTAATAGCTTAAACATACCCAAACACACACACACACACACACACACTCTCACACACACACACACACGAACGCACGCACACACACACACACACACGCACATTCACTCACTTATACACATACATCTGCACACGTATTATATTTGTAAACTTTAGTTATGGAAGAGCGGGTCCTCCTGACACAGGTTTTTGTAAACTTACTAGGAGGACTCATCCACTTTCTGTTTTTGAAAATTGTGTGTATGAAATAAATATATTTTCATTTTTCATTTTCATATTGACAAAATAATTGTATTCAATTTTTAATTAAATAAATTACATAAAAAAAAGTTTCAATATTAACTATAATAATTATATTATTTTTTATTTTTCAAAATATATGAATGCGAATAGCGGTGGTTTTTAGTCGGGAATACGGGACATTTTATTTTCATCATATCTATCATGGAGTTCACATAAATTAAATCGCTAGCGAAAACAACTATGACGTCTTTAAGCTTTATAAAAGTAACAAAATAATGTATTATGCTTATTAAAATAATCTAATAATGATCATGAACCTTTAGTGCACTATACAAATAATCACATTCACGATCGAAAAACAGCATTACCCTGAAGATCTTTTAACCATTTTACCGTTTTACCAATAAAAATGGCAAATTCCTTTTCAAAATACTGGCAACATACGTTGAAGTTTTGTATTCCTTCATATCTGTAAAATTATTATTCGTATAAAGAAATAAATCAGCCAAATAATCTATAGAAAACCTGTGAAACGATGTTTTATCTTTTTCTTTGTTTTCGGGAACAAATTTTACAGCGTTTTATTATCACAAGACAGCATTTTTTTACTAAAATTGCAAACCCTTTTTGACGTATTGCATGACACTATATGCGCTATAGCACTAGTGCAGCGACGTATTTGCTTTTGATTTCGTATTTTCTTTGACAAGGGCGACGGGCGGTTGTCATGCTCCATCTGTATTTTATTTTGTAATCTAAGCTCAAAAGGTTGATTTTTTTTTGTTGATAGTTGCTATAAATGTGGTCTTAAGTTTTTACAGTAGGAGATGAGGTTAAATAAATATTATTTTTGTGTTATAAGCTGTTTATTCAAATATTCAGACGTGAATTATTATGTTTATCGATAACATTTTGGACTCACTACTATTTTCAAGGTTATCTCATTGAATTTGTGGCTTGGCGTGGAGGGCACGGCGATGCGTTTTTGCTCTGGCGGTCAAAAGGTTAAAATAGTTTTATAAAGTCTTATTATTATTCTGGTCACTAGATTTTACATTATTATAAGTCAATTAATATCAATGGTTACAAAAACAATGTAATCATAAAATAAACCCTTTAAAACGTACATCCTGCTTCTAGCATCTTCCTAAAACGCATGCGTGTAACTCAACGCATGCGTAAATCTATAATTTCAGTTACTTTGTATCTAATCCTTATTTTAGTAAGGATCATGAAATTGTATTAATAATTGTCTATGTTAAAATTATACCATATTTAGTGACGCTGCGTTTGACCAATAATACGCTTATTGAGGCTTAGTGGTTAAGGTATTTTGTATCAACAAAAGAACCAATGTATGAAGAAAAAATCTACAAGTTATAGTATGCTATTGTTAATATGAAACTTTTTTTTTAAATCTTATAGAATAAATGCGCCTCTGCCAATATTTAAAAAACCTAGCAGTAAATATTTATATTTTTCACTTGCAATCTAACGGTGTATTTGGATCAAACAATGCCTCAAACCCTAATATATGAAATTCTTTTAGTGTAAAGAGGCGTAGAGCATTCTTTCGTTGTTCTTAGTGCATTCGAAAACGTTCTATACAATGTTCTAATACTGAACAATACTGAATTCGTTTACACAAGGTCACGAAAGAAGAAGAGAGAAGAGTCTTGCTCTAGCTCTATGTTCGTTTGGTCTAAATTCACCGTAATATAACCAGTCGATCTAGAAAACTCACATTAAATATTCACATCAAAGGGCTGTTTCATGTAATATCCAATAGAAATGCTTTATTGTATGTTCATACGTCATTAGGTATTGATTACAAATCTTTATATAGACATGTTCTCGACCTAATTCCTAGGTCGTGGTGTTTATAATAATAAATATACCCTCAAGGACTTTATAGTTAAGTAATTAAAAAATGGAAACTTTTTGAAACCTAAAAATGACGAAAGAAAAGATTAGGTTCATCCTATAGATATTAGGCTTAGGTATTAGATATATTCCTAGTGTACCTATATACATTTGTATTTTTCTTATGATTTTATGTTAAAGAAATAGTATAATTTGACAATTAAAAGTTAAACAAGTTATTTTAAAAAAAAAGAAGAAGGATTTATAATTGTCTAGTTAATATTTATCATTCTAATGTTCTAAATGCGTATATCGTTCTATAAAGAAAAGTGATGTTGCCTTAACTCACTTTTAATGACGCCTAAAGCTCTAAATATTTTATGTTACATCATTCAGACCTCAGATAAAATGTAACTTTCCAGGTTAACAGAGACAAAAGAAATTGTATTTCCTAAGCAAAAGAAAATTGTCGCTCAGTTTTATCTAAGTATAAAATATCTAGCTGTGCCCCGCGGTTTTACCCGCAGTAGTCCGCTCCTGTTTGGTCTTAGCGTGATGATTTATAGCCTTCCTCAATAAATGGGCTATCTATTATCTAACACAGAAATATTTTTTTAATCGGTCCTGAGATTAGTGCGTTCAAACAAACAAACTCTTCAGATTATGGTATAGATTAATTATTTTTAGCAAAATACCAAACCGCTATCGAATAGTTAAAACTGGACAAAATTCTTAAGGAAATCCTAGTGGCTTTCAAATAGGTACTTACAAAAGAATCATCAAAATCGGTTCACCCAGAAAGTTCAGAAGTCACAAACCCAAAAAAAAAAGAAAAATACAGTCGAATTGAGATTTGAGAACTTCCTCTGCGCTTGAAAATTAAAATCAATATTTAGTAAAACTGATCTACTAAAACTAATGTCGTGCATAAAAGCAATTTCAATGCACCCTTCGGGTCGTTGCACGGCAAGGGCTGATAACGTATAGATACCTAAGCCCTTTGATTGATCAATCTTATTTGATTATAATATACATAATTACTTACATATTATGTTACACGTAATATTATTATGTATTGCATAAAAATGTATCGCATAGAACCACAATCGACAACAATCGTTTTTTTTCGTGAAAACACCTAAAATAAGGTCTCCAGTATTTTAAATTTCTTCTGATTAAAATAAATTCAAAATTTCTGGACGTAAACTAAAAATAGTCACAAAAAATTTAAAGTATCAAAATACTTAATTATTAAAACATTAATACTTTGCAGACAAGTAACGGTAAAACGACAATAATTTCATGTTTAACAAATATTAACTTGTGACCATGACGCTCCCGAAATATCAACATGTTCTAATTAACTATGTAATTAATTAAAATTGTCATTATATTTATTGGGCAGCAAAAGTAGATTAGGTCATAACATTAGGGTCATTTGTTTTCATAATTTCATATACCTACATATTATAAACCCATTTGAAATCATACATTTGAATAAATATTAATAACATTAAGTTTAGAATAGAAGATAGTGTTTTATCGACTTGGTTATATCATTATTAACTTATGATATAACTACATATTAAGAAAAAAACAGTTATAGGTACATGTATAACCGAATACTTGTAAGAGTTAGGTAGGTATAGGTAAACCAGAATCTGATGGCAAATTGGGAAATCAAAATTTTGAGTGTGCAACCCTAGGGAAAATGGACTGAACGATCTTGATACTGCTTATTTTTTATTTTGTCCTCAACATCATTAGGCACATTACATAAGTGAACAATACTGTACTTAATAATGAGATATTCACTTAATATTATGTAGGTACATACTTACATGTATAATATACATATTACTTTTATCTATGTAATACATATTATGTATTATTTACACATACCTATATTTGTATATTCATTATCATTATGCCATGTAAAAATATGGATGTAATGATAATGCAGATCAAAACTAGATTGCTAAAAATTTTTTATAAAATAAAATAAAGATAAAATAAAACTATGTTTATTTTCGTAAGTATTAAAGACACACACATTATAAAATTGACTTGGACAGCTTGGACTTGACGAATAGCCGTATTGGAAACTCCTGTAATAAGTTTTCATAAAATTATATTGTAATCAACAAACAATATTATAATTACCTACTTATAATATTTTTTATTTTAATTATCAAAACGGGTAAGTCCAATTTACCAATAAAATATTCAAAATTGAAAATTATGATGTGTTTGACGCTTCTGCATCGAATGTTTTTCTATACACATTATAAACAACACCTCTTGCTTGTGATCGCAGCGGCTTTTTCGACATTTTCGAAGATTTTTTAGACAAAATCCTAAAAATTATTCATCAATTGCAAAGAAGACAAATAATTTGACAACCAATTTGATAGTTGTCAAATAAAATTGCCATATGAAAATCTTTTATTTCGTAAATATAAATATGCCATCAGATTCTGGTAGACCTATACCATTTGATTTCCACAAAGACATAACCTAGGTATAGTATTTGTGCTATTATATTATCTGTGACATTTTGGTTTAGAAGCATCATGGGAACTTATAAAGTGAAATTTCAAGTTCCCTTGTGGGTTATGGGGTAAATATTTTACCATCAGTACTAGGAATTCCCTTTATGGACAAGTTTTGATATAAAATTCAAATATTCAAATGTACAAATCCTTAATAATTACGAAAGATGAAAGAAGTAATACATATTATGTAGAACCGATGATAACTAATTTGTTCATAATATATTTTGTATTTCTCCTGTCTTAATATTTATCACTGAATTCCTAAACGGTTGACCCGATTTTAATGAAGCTTTTGTCTTCAGGTAAATTCATGAATAGTTTAGATTTACAATATCAAAATTAAAATCTAGAAATTATATTATGTTATCCTTTATGTTCCTTAAAAATAATCTAATTCATAGGTTTTTTGCTAAATTAATGCTCCAGTTTTTAAAGAGTTCATACGACATATTTCTCATTTAATAGTATTATATTCTAAACATCCAAAGAATGTGGCAGGATTGTGGGAAGCCATACAAAACGGGACGAGGGAATTCGATACGAGTCAAGGACAAAGGAAATGGATGGTAATTGTATGGTGCCCTTTTTAACCCTAGATTACTAACCTTCGTCGATTCGACGACGCGTCACCAAAAAAAACGCTATAACTTTTACGCGCGCGACCGTATGGTTTTCTAACTTCAGCTAATCTCATCCGACCCGTTGCGCTTGCGATGGACGGTAGTGCTCTGTTCGTGGAAGGTCCACACGCGCTGTACCAGCAACCATGGCTCGTCACATCGACGAAGGTTAGTATTAACGTAACTTTTCGTACTATTTAGTTAAGTTAAAATTACGTTATTTTATCTTTTATAATGGTGCCTATTATTTTATTTTTTAGATATGATTAATATGTTATTATTAGAAGTCGAAAGCGATGAGGAAAATTCATTTGCGAGAGAGCCTGAAGATCACATTGAGGCGGATGAGGCATGAAACGGAGGGCGATGATGAAGTTTCTACTGTAAATAAAGAGAAATTTCCAGATCAAGATTATGAGGCAAGTAGTAATACATCTCCCCACGTTCCATTGAAGACAAAAACGTAGCACTTCAGCTGACCCTAGCGATTTGATTATAAGACCATCGCGTACCATTCTTCTTGGGAAAGATAAACACATATTGTCACCACAACAGTCAAGGTCACAAAGCAGAATACCTTCAAGGAACATAGCACGTGGGCCTGTACGGTTTTATCAAGATATATTAGATCCTCTTCAATGTTTTTCAGGTATAATTACTGATGACATTACTGATACTCTGCGGGACTCAATCACATAAATTTTAAACATGCCAGTAAGAAGTAATGTGAATGTTATAAATGAGACTGAGCAAAGTAATGCTGCTAATGTCCCTCCACAGCAAAATAAAAGAAACATATATGCTATATGTCCCTCCGTAAAACTAAGGTAGACTAAAAATAGGTGCACTAAGTGCAAAAAATCGTGTGGGGAACACAAACTTGATGTGTGTCACAAATGTTTTAGATCCTAAGCTACTATCAAAATTATATTTTTTATTAATTTTACAGATATTATTTTTGTAATTAATAGTTTATTTCGAGCAATTTAGTGGTTTAAATTATATGTACGAATTTTTCAAAAATTTTAAGAATGTTTATTAAGCGTGTAAACTATGATCTCATTTTGATGACTGTTTGTATGAAAAATATGTTAAAATAAGTATTTTAATATTTTTATATGTAGATTAATACATTGTCCTTAAAATAAAAACATAACTACAAATATATTTTTTTAATTAAGCCCCTAAATCCCCTTCAATAAACAGCGTAGTCGAAAAGACGAACGTTAGTATTAAACGTCGAAAAATAAGGTTAGTGTTCTAGGGTTAAATGAATCCTTTTAGTCATACAAATGGATAACATGTGTTGGTATTTTCTTTGACTTGTCAGTTGTCTTATAAGTGTGTGTGTGCCTGTACGGGCCTAAAACTCATGGATGTATTTTGATATAGGTAATGAAATTTATTATGGCTCTTAAACTGCGTCATATTTTTAAGCTGGACAAAGCAGCGTGGTAGAAATTGTTGATTTTTTTAAGCAAATTTCATTTAACTTTTCGCAATTCCACAATTTATTTTGATTTGTGCTGTAGTATCGCTTCAAATGCTAAACGGTGTAATATTATGGGTTATTTACAAACACATCCCTCGCTAGTCGCTACGCGCATCCTCGCACATCTCTTGTGGACAAGCACATATTTAAATAATGTATTATTGATGAATGAATGCCATAAATTCATTAATAACAACTGAAACTCAATAATCAAGATGGAACCTCCCTCGACATAATATATTCCCTACCAGACAATCTACTTTTTTCTTATGTAAAGCCACTTATACCAAACAAGATAGCTAAAACTTTGTCCAGATTCAAGAAACCTGCATCACACAAAAAAGGAAACAGAATACTGCGCAAATCATAACATTGGCAGACAGCCAAGTGAATTTTTGAAAGGCTCCAGCCCATTTTCTTTTCAGGTCGTCATTGTCGGTTACTAAGACAAAGGGTCTATTGTAATGAACCCTTGAAGCTCAAAAGGTTAGCAGAACTATGTTTCTACTATTGTGTTCTCTTCGTGTAATTTATTCATTGTTTTAGTTGAGTTTAAAATTTAAATACAATATTTATTTATGCGTTAAATCCTTTTAACCTGATTTCGTATTCTACGCGTTGAACTATAAAATTGGCAAGCTTTTTATAAATGCAGTTTTACCACTGAAATTGATATTTATTTTTATAGCATTCAAATACTTTAAAATTGAGATTTTTTAAATACAACAAATTCTATTTTATTTCCATTTATAAGAATTTCTCTTCTTTTTTTTCTATGTTCTTAAAAAACATTGAGTTTTTCGAAGAAAAATGTGAAAATATAAAGCTATTGTAAAACATACAAATGTACATTTGTAATCTAGTAGCTTTCCGTCCGTTGCAACTTGCATACAGTATACACATCACGTTATCGCGAGACAGAGGTCGTTCCCCTTGAAAATTTCCATCCCCTATATAATTCAAGATACCACAAGTAATCTTTTAAGTTTTATATTCTCAAAAATACGATATTATTAAGTATACAAGGTGCTAACTATGTATCTCTATGCTGAATTTCGCCAACCCACAATTTTTACTTTATTTTGTCAAGGTGTACAAGTTTATAATATCTAATATTTTAAAACGATAGAATGTGAATTGTAAAATTCTTTGAAATAAATGTCTCTAAACCTAAACATAATTTCAACAATATTAGATGATTTTAAGGGCAAAGACTATTGGAAGAATATTGGACATGATTTTTTGATTATATTATTTATCCCGTCGACAAACTTTTCTAATTGTATTCAATACTAGCTGTTCCCCGCGGTTTCACCCGCATTGCTCCGCTTTTGTTGGTCTTAGCGTGATGATGTATAGCCTTCCTCAATAAATGGGCTATCTACAGTGCCGTCTTTAAGGCAGGGCCCGCAGGGCCCTGGCCCGAGGCCCCGAGGTAGGCAGGGGCCCCACAATTCTGAAAATTTTCGATATACAACAACAAATTTATTTTTTTTGTTGTTTAGAATTGGTGGGGTATTAGTTTTTTAGATTCAAAAAATTTATTTATTGAACTCTCATATGTGGGGTGTTAAGAGACGGGGTTACGATTTAGCCTATTGCGTTATTGTAAACTGAAAAATGATAAAGTTAAAATTTAAGGATTTTCCATCCCTTACATAGGCCCCAGCCAGTACCTTGGCCCATAGCCTCGTTGATCCTAAAGACGGCACTGGCTATCTAACACCGAAAGAATTTTTCAAATCGGTCCAGTAGTTCCTGAGATTAGCGCGTTCAAACAAACAAACTCTTCAGCTTTATAATATTAGTATAGATACTTGCCTAAAATCAACAACAAGAAAATACTCATCAACTTAACGAACAGATAGACTCACCGTTTATCTGTATAAAATTATCTAAATATTTATCAAATTATTTCACCCTACACATTAACAGAACATTCCAGAATCTAATGGAATTAGACCAATATTCCCAATTTCGGTTCTGTGATTGTCATGCGGAAACTCGAAGCGGCGACAGATTCCATTAGCCACTTTCCGATGGATCATTCGATTATGGGAGGCTGGAATGGTCTGGAATGTTCCAGAAGATTTAGGAAATAATATTATTAGGTAGTATTATATTGAACACGTATTGGATTTATTTTATTTGTTGTAATGTTTTTGACAGAAAAATTAGTATGGATAATTTTTGAAATTAAGATTGCCTGTACCTGTCTGTGTACCTACCTGTCTATTTGGGCATAATTTTTTGTGTAATCACAGTGTGTAATAGTTTAAGGTTGGGTTTTTATACTCTTCAATAACTATATCTTGCGGATTTCCTCATAAGTAAAGAAAAATGTCTTGAAATTCCAATTCACATAAACATCTGATATAAAATTAATATAAAAGGATTATGAAATCGGCGCATTACATTCCATAAATAATATAAACAGACAAGCCATATATCTGATTGTATTGTAACTGTAATTGTATTGTAACTTGTATTGTACTGATTGGTTAATTCAATTAAGATAAACAGATTTCCATTATGCTTTAGAACCTAACTCAAACTCGAACTTTAATTTTATTAACTACATATTCAAGTGCTTTTTATCGCATAATGTAAAATTATATAGCGATTCGCGAAATATGAAAAAATTATTAAATCATACAGTTCTTTTATTCCTTTTAAGGTGCTTTTCAGCCAATAATTTGCGAGGACGTGTAGCGAGAAATGTTAATAGACAATACTATCGCCACAGAATACATGATATGTAGTAGCTAAACGCTACTATCGCTTCAAACGCTAACCGTTTCAAACTTAAAACTAAGTGATTGGTTCTTTACGAACACATTTTTCAGTACACATACTCGCATATTATTGGTGGAAAGGCATCCTTATGCCAGACTTGACACAAATCTTAATACGTGCTTCCTGTGAGACATCACGTAGTCAACTTATAGTAGGTTCGCTTTATATTCAATCTGACTACCCGCATACATGATAAATGTGTGAGCTTTTTGTTATGTACACGCTTAAATTAAAGTATTGCAAAACACTTTAGAAGAGTAATTTATGGCTCTTAGGTATAAAATAAGTTTAAATGTATATACATCATAGATGATAAAAGAAAATTTTACTATTGTCGTAGATATAAAACCTATATGATTTCATTTACTTACATTCAATAAATCTTTTAATTACCCATTTTTAGTGTAAATATTTACTTCTTTAATTATGCCTATAAATGAACTAGTAATCATAGCTGATCGCTATACAATAGTAAAAGATACTAAATACTGATCATAAAGAGAATTAACAACCAATAAAAGTGGCATATCATTAATGAGATTATGGTATTAATTATTTACGACTTCAGTGTCTAATCAAATAACCATGAACTTTGACCTGGACTGTTTAATATGTCTGACTTCTGATTTAGGAAGATAGAAACTGAAGGTTCATTGTAAATTTAAGGAATAAACTTGAGAAGGAGCGAGGTTATAGTCATATCATAGATATCTAGACAGTGATTTAAGAATAGACCGTAGACTAAAAATAGACTGTAGACGCCATCTTCGATTTGAAAGCTTAGGTACGTTTGAATAATTGAAAGCTTACGTTACAATGTTGGCAGACACAGACATTTCTTAGAAATTTCTAGAAATTTTATACACTGTAGGTATGAACTTATGCTATAGTCTGAAAATTGGACGAACAGATATTGTTTAAAAGAATTTTTTTTTTTTTAATTTCAGTTTTTATTCTTTTGAACAGATATTGTTTAAAAGAATAAAAACTGGTAAAATTCATACAGCGGTACTGAGAAAAGAAATTATCATGTAAATATCTTTAAATAGTTAAGATACTGCGTCTCAGCAGCACGTGCCTTTCCATATAATTGACTAATAGTGTTCACATCATAAATTCAACATTATAATTTATGAGGAAATATTATTTTGCTTTACAAGTCGCGTTATCCAGCAAGTCTCTATGTATAAGAAGAGTGAATAAAGCAAGAACCTTAAATATATACTTTATTCGAGCAACAGAAGCTAAAACGAATATATTTTTTTATTTTTGCCTCTTATCTCACTAGCTTTTTAAACGTTGAATTTCATGCCGTTTTCACTAATGTAGAGATGTAGAGCTCTGGCATAAAATACTTATCTATGCTCGTTTTAGAACATGAATCTTGTTACCTGTTACCTGGTGTAGTATAATATTATCTGTATTTCGACATAGACGAAAACACAGGCAGAAGCTAGTAGGTATATCATCCTCGTTCTGAGTTCTCCTAATATTCCGCAAAAGGTTTATCAGTACTATAATTTTAGGGGCTTACGGCGCGGTGTAAAGCTAATATTAATTGTGATTACAGTCTGACTAACAATTAACAGTGGAAAATCAGACGCTTCAATAAATTCAAATAGAGTTAGAAATATTAAAAATAACATCAAGAAGGTGTAAATAAACTGTAACCATTCCAATCGATTTCCTTCATCTTATATTACGGTACTTAATATATAGAACTGATATTTTTTTAAACGGAATGTTAAATGTTTTACAGACAATCGCTAGAACCGTGGTGGTGTAAGATTGAAAAGTTCAGGAAAATTGGTGTCATTTACAAATTAATTCAAATTAAGTCAATTACAAATTACATATCTACTAGTTAAGGTTCAAAAATTCGATAACAATTTATATAAAAGATTGAAGTTAATTAGGAAGAAAATGTGAAAACTTATTCATTTAGCATAAATTTATTTTTCTCCAATGACTACGATCTAAGAGCTATTCTTTGTGTTAGCATCAAAGTCTAAGTTAAATGAAACGGGGCATCTTATACATATTAATTAGGAAATTACGCATAAATCAATAATCATTTTAATAATATATATTACTCTACATCAATATAAAATATGCTATTTATACACGCTTTAAAGCATTCAAAAGCACATTTGAAATGTAAAAATTAAATGTATAAAAAAATCAATCGCATATTAACTTTATCTCTACCATTAATTTAAATGAAATCTACATTTAAAAATTCGTCATTGCATATATTAAAACCTGTCATTAAAACTGTCTATCTATAAATAGAAATCAAAATGGATCCGACAAACAAAGGCACACGCAGCTTACATAAGACGAACTTTAAGCCTGTCCTTGACCGGGCTGCGGCTTGCGGCTTAGCTACGGTACAGCTACGCAGGCTACGGCTACGATAGGCTACGCTAAGGCTTACCTGGTTCGGCGTAGCCGTCTCCGTGGTCATGGCGGCTTCGGTGACAGTAGCCTACTGGTTTTCCACAAGATTACAACCAGCAAACTACGAACGACTCAGCATACTATCGATTGCCTAGTCCTTCCACTAACGCGGTCCGATCAAAGAGTCCACACTGTCATACCTCGATACTACAATATACCCGACGCGAGCTATTCCCGAGAGCGTTCCGCCATTTTCTTTTCGGCGAACGTTAAACCGACGAATTAAAGTACAATACAAAAACACTAAGCGACAATTAAAGCTGAAGCGTACAGACACGGAGCGTTATAGGATACATTTTAATAATTTTTCTCTATTTAAATCGTGTGAGAGCGAACAAGTTGTTGCGTTTGGGACGTAACCACGGGGGTGTAAGAGAATTTTGCCGGCGGACAAGTGATTCGGGTGGGGTGGGTGTAAAGCGCCTGCGCGAACGAGCTTGTGTGCGTGCCACGCGTTTGTAGCACGCTGACCAGCATACATAGACCTCCCCCTCGCGAACGAGCCCATAGTTCTCAGGGAATATACGCTAAATTCACTGGGCATAAGAGCTCAAGTTGTACTGGTTTTATTCACAAATACAATCGATAATGCAGACAGCTCAGGAAATATCAGACACGGTGTCGGGAGGACAAAGCAAAGCGTTCGCAAAATGTCAGATGTAGGTGGATTTATGTTGGGTTTAATCCAGATTTTGATGTGTTGTAATATAGCATTAAATATATTAAAGTATCATGAAAACCGGTGTTTAATTATATTTTTGAATTATCATCATGCAATTTTTAAGAATAAATCTTAATCCTGAAAACACCTCATACGATAATTCATAATGAGACCTACATGCATGTTTTGTATACTTATTTGTTCCTTTACAAATAATAACCCTCTTATAATATAACAATCAACAAAAACAGGATAAGTATATGATATTGCAAAAGACTAAAATCTTAATCCATACTAATATTATAAATGCGAAAGTAACTCTGTCTGTCTGTCTGTTTCTCAATCACGCCTTAACTATAGTTAAACTGAACCAATTGGCATGAAATTTGGTATAGAGATATTTTGATACCCGAGAAAGGACATAGGATAGGTTTTATCCCGGAAATCCTACGGGAATGGGTTTTTCTTTAAAAACGCGGGCGAAGCCGCGGACGGAAAGCTTATAGTATAATATATAAATCTCGTGTCACAATATTTGTCCTCAATGGACTCCTAAACCACTTAACCGATTATAATAAAATTCGCACACAATGTGCAGTTCGATCCAACTTGAGAGATAGGATAGTTTAAACATGTAGGTACCACGGGCGAAGTCAGGGCGGACCGCTAGTATCTCTATATAACTTAGCTACACTCTAAAATATTTAAATATGATCATTATTTTTGGAAAAATAGGTCGTCTTATGATATATTATTATTATCATGTATCTAAATAACTACTTATTAGTAAGTTTCGTAGATTTCATCTTAAAAACTTTGTTCATAATCGATTTTAGAGTTTCTTTAATTTTTTGCATCTGTATTGAAAAAGCTTGTAAAAATTAATTACCTCGAAGTAGTTACTTCGAGGTAATTAATTTTAACGTAGTTACGTTATTTTCAATACTCGTTCTTATAAATCAGAACAAAAAGTATAATATGAATTAATATCCTTTAACTACTTTCAAAAATTTCAAACAATATTCGTCTTTACCATTCACAACTTAAAGTACAATTTTTCGTTCAATTTTCAGTAAATTAGTTCGCGGAATTTCTATGGAAATTCAAATGAAAGGGCAAATTAAGTTGAACAGCGTTGAACCGACGTCGAATTGCAAAAACTTGATCGTACAAACATTTCATATTTGATTTGATTTTTGCAAGGGATGGTTTGATTTATAAATTAAATTAATAATAATTAGGTATATCTAATGGTAACGTCTGTTAATATTTTTTAACGTTGTGAGTAGGTAGTAGGATCTACTAAATTCGTGATACATCGAATAATCTTATCTTCACGAGTACATTTTAGAGTTCTTATCTCAAATAATATATCAAACTCATACCTATTAGAAGAGCTCTATCAGTTTTTAATTGTCGATAGCATTTTACAATTAAAACGCTCTTGTTAAGAACTACTAGGTATCTATCTCTTTGATGCCGTTTGTCCATGTTCATTGCTGATTTATTTATTTATTTATGTAAATTTATTTTCCTCTCTTCTAATATTTGTATTTCAATACTGCTCATTTCTCTTTTGTTTTTGTATAATATTACATATTTAATTCTTAAGATCCTATATATTCTATCTATGTATAATTACAGTTTTATATGTATTTATTATTATTCAGTATTGTATGTATAAGCACTATCTACCTTTTTACTGATTTATTTTTCCTATATCCCAAGGTTGCCTGGAATAAATCGCTTTTAAGCGATAATGCCGCCAAATTGTACATTTATTTTAAGTTACCTATTGTTTCTGTAAATGTTGTTTTTGTGTGCATCACTTCACTACATAGTATAAAACAAAGTCGCATTCTCTGTCCCTATTTCCCTATGTCCCTATGTCCCTTTGTACGCTTAAATCTTTGAAACTACGCAACGGATTTTGATGCGAGTTTTTTTAATAGATAGAGTGATTCAAGAGGAAGGTTTATATGTATAATAACATCCATTAAATAGTGGAGAAGTACTGTTATTTTTGAGGTTTCTAATGTGATGTCGTAAATAATTACATTTTTTCCGCTTACATTGCAAACGCAGGCTGAACCCTACGAGTTTTATCAAAATAATGTACTAAGTATTGTACAAATTGAAAAGGTCTACAGAAAAGTCCGCGATGGCATATGTCTATCTCTTATGGATTACCCACAATAACTTTTTTTTGTCAATTTACTTTTTACGTCAAATAATGGCTAATTTTCGAAGCGATTTTAACCAATACAGCATTAATCCATAACCAATTAAATACCTTGAATACATTGTTCATTTAATTTATAGATCTATATGGCCCTTTACACCGTATGATTTAAGTGAATATTTTCGAAGATATTACAGATTTAAAAATTGCGGGACGTACCGTTTGCGGCGGTACCGGCCGGCCGGGCCGCTATGTTTTTAAATATACAACGTTAAAAGTTTTTCTGTAGTGTATTTAGTATCAGCATTGCACCCGTGCGAAGCCGGGGCGGGTCGCTAGTTGTACAATAAAGTGTTTTCTATTCTATTCTATTTCTAAAACGGCTTAACGATAGCGAGTTTATTTTTAGACAAATTTAATGAAAATTGAAAATACTTTAGACAGTGGACATTTACAATACAGTATACTTGCATAGTGTGTATCTTGATAATGGATTCTGTAGTGCTTCACAAATTGAAATATGTTTTGAGTTTACATCACAAGCTACCAGTTTTAAATTATCTTAATCTTAATAACATAGTATAAAACAAAGTCGCTTTCTCTGTCCCTATGTATGCTATAATCTTTGCAACGGATTTTGATGCGGTTTTTTTGAATAGATAGAGTGATTCAAGAGGAAGGTTTTAGTATATAATTTATTTTGTTTTAGACAAAGCGTTATCTTAATATATCACACTAACAAGATGTTGCGGCTTCACTTGTGTAATTCGTAGTCTATTACAGTGCAAATACATATTATAAATCTTTGTACGAAATCTATGGATCAAATCAGTAAACATTCATCCATACCCACAAACTTTCATACTTTTTATATCTTTTGGATGTAGGATACGTGGGATAAGATACATGTATAAAAAAAGATATCACGCAGTCTGTACGCAGGTACATCCGGTCAGTGAACTCATAAAACGCATGCTAAAAGCCCTGAATAAAAGATGATTCTTAGAGCACCCTTGTCGCGCCAGCGTGTACATACATACCTCGTATATACGAAATAATATACATTTGTGGTATATTTTCATATTGCATTGCTTTCCTCATTTAATTTAAAAATATATTTTTTGTCAGATTGTACCAAATAAGCTCCGAGACTACTAGACTGTTTCTCGAAAAGTCGGGTGTTAGTAGAAAGCTACATTATTTATAAACAGCAGAGACAATTTATATAATAATCATTATAGACCAAAGAACTATAAAATAATACATATTTAAACAAACAAGACTATCGTTTGAATAATCTAAAAATTAATTAATTTCAGATCATTCGATTAAAATGCCAAAAGAAGACAAAAATATTAAACTTATAACACACCTCTAGGCTTCCGAGAGATATTAAAAAAACAATTCTATTTAACCATGCCGATTCTGAAACCTGTCCTTTTTTTCTTTTTGTCCTTAAATATAATTTATAGAAACCAGCCGTAAGTATTTTTCACGCATACCTCATTGTTCAAAAGACAAAACATTTTTTTTAATTATCACACACATTAATGAAATCGAAATATTATATACTAGCGGTCCACCCTGGCTTCGCCCGTGGTACCTACCTATATGTTTACGTTTTTTTTTCATAAGCACCATCCTCGTACTTCAAGGATTAAATTCCGCAGCGCACGCGATGACAGAATTTTTATTAAGGAAGTTTTTACACCTTGGTTTACATTATTGCATTTTTGGTAAGGATCTCAAATTTTTTTGAAAATGCAATATAGCCTATGTTGCTCAGTGAAGATGCAGCTTTCTAATGGTGAAAGAATTTTTGAAATAGGTCCAGTAGTTTATGCGTGAAAACCATAAATACATACATAATTACAAACCTTTCCTCTTTATAATTACTTACTCTTTATACTTACTTAGTTCTATACCTAATCTATTATTCTATAGCAAATTTTGATTCTATGCGTATATTTTTAGACTTCAAATTATAGACCATGAAAGAATAGTAGGTAGAGTCAGGTAGGTCATGCGACAAATTGCCTAGACTTGAAACGAATTACGTAAGAATAGGCTGGATCAATACTAATGCAATTAGAGTACTTATGTTTTATTACCAATAAAGTTGGGAATGGCAATAATACATTGGATATTGAAGTAATGAACGGGAAAGTTCTGTTTCTTATACATTGTAGTGATGTCTTTCGAGATATCACAACTACGCTCGTAAAGTCTACGGAAATGAAATGATATGATGATGATGAATAATCGAAGGAATAGGTACTTAATTTGCAATGAATCCAGAAATATAGGAAAAGAAAATTATATAAAGACGTGAAAAATATGTGCCCTGTGCCGTGAGCCCGATGATATAATTTAAGAATAATAAATCGTTGAATACATATTAAGTAGTTTCTTTTTAACGCATTGACATTATGCACTTTATACTTTTTTTATATACAATTTGTAAGGCCCTTCGCTCATGGAGCTACTCAAAAAGAACTAGTCACAAACTCAAATTACTAACGAGTTGCCTGAGCGTCACGGCCCATACATGTTCTATGGAGATTCGCATACACGACGCGACTAGTTACTAACTGGTAAGTAACGCGTTAGCAACCAATCACGCGCGACGCGTCGTGCCGGTCTCCACGCTACTGGTTTCCCGAGTTTCTTTGTTTTTTATGATAAAAATGAACGAGCAAATAACAGAAGTGACTGAAACCTTATAACTTGAGTAGCGTTGTATGCGAGATACAATTTGTAACTGGTTTGTAATCGTAATTACTGATTAGTTCAGTCATTTTTGAGTAGCTCCATGAGCGAAGGGCCTAAGATATTTTGTAAATGGCAATAAGATTTATTTTCATACTGTGACTGGATATACATATTACGTTCATTTTTATAGGTAAGTACAGTATGTATGTATGTACATGGTATTTTATATCTTTATCGTACTAAAAATACATGAATCGAAAAATCGTTTCTCTTGACACGCTTGGCGTTTAGAAATAATCTTATCACGCAGACTAAATCAAATTTTAAGATATAATCTAATATATTATGAGGTCGAGACAGGCTGGTTCAGAATCTTTAAATATCAACATGGTTTTTGTATTATATTATTAAATGATATTTATTGAAAAAGTTTATTTCGTATGTATTTTACATTACATTACTTTTCAAAAAAGGATCGTCATTTACCAAATGTATTTAACATTATTAAAATTATTTATTGCCGATTTTCATACCTTGCCAGGATTTATATGATGCTATAGTACCTATATTATTAAAGAATCGAACAAACAAAGGACAAGTAAGTAAAACCAAAAGAAAAAATACAGGAAGCTGTGAATCCAGCTTTTTCTAAAAGCTCCTACAGTATTGTAGACAAAAAGCGATTTTTTTCTTTCGCTCTTTCTCTACATATAAACAAGTGATTTTTACATCAGCCAGACAAAAACAATCAAATAATAATATGTAAAGCAGCAGAAAGAAATGTGACATGTAATAGTCCTGTCGTAAGAAAGAGATAGCCTATTTCTATCGCTCTCTGTTTGAACTTGTCACTTGACCTATTTTTCGGTTATCCCACTTTTGCGGTTTATGGGCTTCAAAATTATAATTTAATTTTTTGTGAAGTATGTTTAATGCCTGGGAAAAATTTAATTATGGAATTGAGTAAATTTATAATATATTTTTTAACTTTTGTGAACATTACGAAATATTTTTGGTTACGAATTCGATTTACTTTTCACATTATCTGATCTCTATTTATCTGTATACTGCATTACGCTCGTGGATTCACCCGCTTCATTTCAAAGTGACAAATTATTAACTAAAACCTTCCCCCGGGAATCACTCTATGTATATTAGAAAAACGTATCAAAATCCATTACGTAGTTTTTAGTCATATAGGAACAGACAGACATAGACCGGAAAGCAACTTCGTATAGACTATATTGTAATGATATACTATGTCGTCTGCATGCTAATCCTAATTAGCTATAGAATGGCTGTAGCGATTATAATTAGGTTACCTAATCCCTAACCGTTACAGGCTTCATTTCTATTATACCTACACATATGTAAATTTCGAATAAATGTATCTTATGTTCGATTGAAAGCTTTAAAAGAGATAATACCTACTGTCTT
Source organism: Colias eurytheme (assembly GCA_907164685.1). Lineage (NCBI taxonomy): Eukaryota > Metazoa > Arthropoda > Insecta > Lepidoptera > Pieridae > Colias > Colias eurytheme. Next base: position 65,416 of record CAJQZN010041212.1, read on the forward strand.
TTGATGTTTTAAGCGAGGATTTTTGTGAGTAATGCTAAATATCTAGGTATTATCCATATATTTTCTCTTGCTATAAAATTGGTATTAACTTTTCATCAAGTTTTATGTAAATAAGTGTTTAGCTCAAATGGTGCATACGTTGACCCAAAGACCCGTATTACAAGGCTTCTTTAAGCCCTAGAAAGAAACATATACCCTACGTAGTCTTTGACCAGTTAATAGTCATTGACAGGAAGGGTTTAACGGGAAATTTAATATTAAATACATTTTTATAAAAGAAAGAGTTGACAGCAAGTATTGGTATTGGGATAGTTTTTTGCTTTTTTACCCGACTACGGCAAAGCAAAAGGAGGGTTATGATTTTGACAGGCTATGTATGTATGTATGTATGTATATATGTATGTATGTATGTATGTATGTATGTTCATCTGTTCCCTCGTAACTTCTAAACTACTTATCAGAATTCGACAAGTGACATATCATTAGAAGCGTCTTAATTGTCCGCTGGTTATAGGCTATATGGGGTTTCACAAAATCTAATGTGGCGCCCTCTAGCGGACAAAACATACAGAGTAAAAAAATAAAGTTAAGATAAATATGCCGTGTTTCGTATCATTTGAAAGCTTTTTACTTGCACATTTTGAATATATATATATTACTAGCATTTGCTTGTGACTTTACCTGTATTCATGGGCTGATTGCATATAATTCACATCTTTTCGTTCATAGCTTCTTTATTAGTTCATCAATTTAACTTTTGTTTTATACTTTTTCAGCGTCGTTTTTTGACGTAGTTGGGTTTTAGTTGTTTTACTTTTTATCTTGTGCTTGATGATAGTAATTGTACAAAGCTTTTCGTTATAGTTAACTCGAGACTCAGCGCGTTATGCGAATTCATTTTTCATTCGAACTGCGAAGGAGTGGAATTCTCTTCCATCGTCGGTATTCCCGGACCATTATAATCTGCAGTTCTTCAAGTCTAGAGTGAATAGGCTTCTTCTAGGCAGACGTGCGCCTTTATAGATCACATCACCGCTTTACATCAGGCGGGATAGTGGTCAAACGCCTGCCTATCATGTATTAAAAAAAAATATTTTTGCAATTTTTATTACTGCTTCGCTCCTATTGGCTAACTATAAAATATCACAGCGGTAGTTTCTGAGATTAGTCAAACACACAAAATTACAAATCAAAAATTTCTTTGGCTTTTAATGTAAAAAAATATAACAGTTTCTGTGTGACGAGTAAACTAAACTAGGCTTAAATAATATTCGTGTTTCCTGTGCTCCTCATAATAAATTCTTGTCTTTTTAATGAGGGTGAAAATAAAACGAAATTGAGTAACGGAAAATAAAATTTATTTTATCTACATTCTCTTAACAATATTTGTGCTTTCAATAACAATGATCTTATTTATTTAAAGTTTCATTCACAACTTTGCATCTGTTCGCAGCCGCCATTACTGCTCCGATGATTGCTGATCGGAAACCTGTAAATAAAAAAAGTTACATGAATATTCTTAATAGTTAATAAGCTTTCAGTGCATTATAACATAGATACAATATCTCGTTTTAAATTTTTCTAAATATATGTATATTGTATAACTATACTGAATCCTATCTATGATTGACATAGAGGTAGATTCTACACAAAAACGGACTCTATACATTTTATTTCATTATCTGTATTAAGTTTTTAATATTTATATTTTATACCACTTCTAAACAAGTTATACTGCAGAAGATTATAAAAACTCGAGTCAGGATGCGCTTTTATTATATTTTGCATTCATGTGCAATTTAGAGGTACATACATTTTAGAATTACATAGGAATACGGTTTACGAGTTTTTGCCACTAACAGAAACACATTTTGCTTTAGCAATGCCTTACAGACCTAGATAGTTCTCACCTAAATGCTTAAAATATATTTACTCCCTACACACATATAATAAAAATGCCCGAATAAAAAGGGCAGTACCTACTATTAAAGAACTCAGCAATTTGATTTTCAAGGGCACCACAGTGCCCAGCACAGGCAAAAGACGCGGGTTCGAGAACGGCATCGTGATGGATGTTTTTGTACATATTTTCAAATATTTATAATTTAATCTATACTAATACATATTATAAAGCTGAAGAGTTTGTTTGTTTGTTTGAACGCGCTAATCTCAGCCCATTGCCCATTTAACGAGGAAGGCTATATATTATCACGAGTACGACCAACAGGAGCGGAGGGAGGGAGGATAAAACCGCGGGGCACAGCTAGTTTAATCCTATAAAACTAAAAATATCAAATAGTTGTCTCTTCCTTTTTTATGTCAAACAGGCAATCGAGTTGATAGTTCACTTGATGGTAAACTAAAATATTTTTTTTCTAACAAAACTCACCATTCTGTTCCAGATGATACGTGCCCTCAGCCGTGGACCCTCCAGGGGAAGTGACATTATCCTTCATAGGCGCTGGATGCCCTCCATCCTTCAGCATGGCAGCTGACCCCAGGGTGGTCTGTGTCGCCAGGCGCAGGGCCAGGTCCCGGGGCAGCCCGCAGCGGACACCGCCGTCCGCTAGAGATTCTATTAGCATGTAGATCTGAAATGATTTCATATTATAAACTATTTTTCCTAATAATAATAAATCTTCTTATATATAAAATTCTCGTGTCACAATGTTAGTCTGCATACTCCTCCGAAACGGGTGGACCGATTCTCATGAAATTTTCTGTGCATATCGGGTAAGTCTGAGAATCGACCAACATCTATTTTTCATATGTACCACGGGCGAAGCCGGGGCGGACCGCTAGTGTTCCTATAAAATAATTATCACGGTGTACTAACATAGAATCCATCCTATTGGTCAATAAACTAAAAAGATACCTGTGAAATTAAACAATTTGCAGTTGCATTGAAAGAATGATAAAAGGAAGAAAGAAGTCAATTGTTGTAAAATTTGAATGTTATTGCACGCCTCATAAGCGAAGCGTTGAGGTGGGTACTA